>JAKSZT010054215.1:2412059-2474559 GCA_026826555.1 Tolypeutes matacus | reverse complement strand
TACACATTTGAGAGATGTGAGTGCCCCCCAACCATAGATAATAATGGCATATAAAATAATAATGAGGGGGTGATGAGTTTTGGTTATTTAATGCCTCTGTTTTTTTATGTAATTTAATTTTAATTCTAAATAATTTAGCTTTTAGTAATGGCTGTGTTTAACAACCAGTTCTCAAACTCCTGAGAATGAATCCGCCTCTCTTTACAGCTTTGGTCTGTCCCATGGCATTCTTATCCACTCCCAAGGTTTAAAAGTAGATCCAGTAACTGATAATTCCCAAATCTAATTCCCCATCCAAGACCCGTTTTCTGGGCCCCATGGCCAGTGGGCTGTGGACCTAATTCCCTCCCACAGAGCAAATTTAACAGTCTGAAAATCAGCTGTTGAGCAGCCCACTCCCCTGGAAATCTGCTCTTTTGTGTTCCCATCTCAACAGTTGCACTCTCATCTACCCAACTGTGTTCTTCCCAAAACTTTGGCATCATCCTATACATTTCTCTCTTCATCACTCCTACTTCCAGTGCAACACAAACTTGCCAATTCTATCCCAGTTCATATATTTTTAAATTCCCAGCAATCTCTGTTCACAACAGAGCCTCTCCAAACCGTGCATCATCAGTTCTCACCAGACTTGCTCCCTCGATTCTCCAAAGGGAAGCCAAAACGATGATTTTGAAATAGAGCTGCCATCCTCGGCCATCCCAGCCTCAAATCCTTGAAGTGTTCTCATTGCATGTGGCATAGTCTCAGGTGCTGGACAGGAACTACCTGCTGCCCAGGACAGCCTCTAGCCTCCCCGCTCACTAAATTCTTCACCTCCACTTTCTTCAAGTTCCCAAAGGGCCTCCTGCTTTTTTTCTGTTCCCCCATGGAGTGGGCACTTTTATGGTGGTGGATTTTTTTGCTAACCTGCATGAGGCCTTCTAGATTTTGAGCCAATCATTTGAATATCCACTCTTCCCAATCAAGAATTTATAAAATTTGGAAGCCCCTTTCTTCCAGCTGTGCTGTTTGCAACCCTGAGTTTGAAGTTATTGTATCTTCTGATTTGATTCACTGCCCAAGCTGCTGATCTCTGGGCTACTTCTAAGTTGCATTGATGGAAATTAGAAAAATTGTGAATGCTCAGGTTGTCAAAAAGTCCGGTAAATAACGCCATCATCAGTGCTGTCAAATCTAGCCCACAAGTCTTAGGTCTTAAATGAGCAGTGATATTTTCTGTGGTTAATATACTGCAGAGCCACACGGGATTCTTACTTAAGCTGGCTTTCTCACAAAGGGCGCTCCAGCTTCTTTAGCACCCTGAGAGTCGCTGTGACCCTGCAGCCCATCGATCGTGGTCCTCTTGTTCTCACGGAATGCCATCAGGGTTGCAGGAGGCATGCTTTGGATGACCCCCATTTAGAGCATTTGATGAGCGTATCTGAATCTTAACAAAACTACAAAACGCAGCGGTCGAGTCAGCAGACGCGGACGTGCCCGTGAATCATGCGGCACTTCTGGAACACCGCCTCGCAAAGACCATTTTCTAAAAAGAAGGCCTTGACTTCGTCAAAACGAGGATTTAACTGGTAAGTTACGTGCTTCGTCTCTATTATGTACTTAGCTTGATGTTGATGATTTGTGGAAAACATTATACAAATTATTACTGAGATAGGTATGCTGATTCTCAAAAGCAGAAAATATGTTTAAAATTATAGATGAGAACCAGAATCATAAAATGGTGCCAGAAACAAGGCGTGTTTGCCTGAAGAGACACTTGAGAAGGAGGAAGCAGTAAGGGGAAGTTTGAGCAAACCTCCTGCCAACCCACACGTCACAGCATTTGCCACATCAGCTCCCCACATGGCACAGGAAATCACAACTGGATGGTTTTCAAACATGTGTCACATGCTACGGTTATGTGCAGGGGAGTGTGTGTCTGCACATTCATGTGTGTATATTTTGTAAAAGAGATACCAGTTTATGATTATTTTTTGAAAGAGATGACACGCAAATTTCCCAATTCAAAGAACATGGCCCGAAATGTGGCGGGATGCTAATTCTGAGCCCCAGAGCTTATGGCCAGCTACCGTACATAGTGGAAGGACTACGAAAAGAGTTCCCCTCTGATCAAACCTCCTCACTTTGGCAAGCAGTGTCTATAAGACATGCCTTTCAGTAGGTCCATAATATCCTGGAGTAATTTAAATGCCAAAACAAATACACTTTAAAGACCATATGTTTAAGCAGAAAAAGGGAAATCGGGCTGTGTTTCATTTTGTTTTGGTGGTGGTTGTTTCAAATGCCCACAAACAAGAATGAGCTGAAATCTCAGTGAAAGATAATGTGGAAAGAATTCAAATGTCATAATAAGTAGAAAACATACTAAAAATGAAAATTGCTTTTAATATACTTACAGCCGGTAGGATTTACATGTTTTTAAGTGTTTCATAATCTGATCTGTATATTTGATTTCATGGATCACATTCTTTGCATCGATTAATAAAGAACAATATTTTAGTGAATGAAGCAGGAGTTTCATAAGCATTTCATTTCTATTTGCTATTCTTTTATCCTTTTATCTGTACATCACATCTGGTTCTCTTCTGTTACCTTAAGTTATTCACAACGATAACATGGAGGTGTGTGGGATACACTGCATCCTTTTGCCTTCCAGAGCTGTTCCAGTCCAGCCTCGTGGGGAGCCATCACACACAGGTTAGATGCACCTACTGAAGTTTGCTTCCCACAGGGCATTTCCTACGAGGCATGTTTGTTTGACTCTAACTAAACCTGCCCACCTGGAGAAACAGTGGAAAGAACATGCAAAATAGCAAGGTACTGTGGGTTATTTTTCCCCACAGCAAAGAAATATGAATATATTTCCTCATTCATAACAATATCGTTAAGATTATAACTTAGATTTTCCAACCCCACACCCATTAGAGCACAGAAAGTTACACAAAATTAGAAACATGTTAAGGTAGAAATTATTATATGGGAACCAAATTTTGGTAATAAATCAGCATTCACAGAGACTCCGCAGGCGGCTGCAGAGCCCAGGATGTGTGCGCAGCCGGTGAGGAGCGGGGCGCTGGCTGCCAGGGCCTGGGGCGGCACCTGCCCACCGAACCGCTGCGGGAGCGGGGAGAAGAGGGTGGCCTAACGGGGCGCTGCGGGGCTCTGTGGGGCTCCAAGGCAGGTACTTACTTACCTTGTGTTTCTGTGCCTGAACTTAGGGTGCAACGTTGCGCCCTGCCACCACCAGCCCACGGTGGCGAATGGGCTCTGCGCCCCGTGCGGCGCCAGGAGGAATCCCGAGTCGCCTTCCCGGAGGCAGCGGCCCCTCGCCCCCACCTCTGCCTGCCAATCCGAGCCCCAGCCGGGTTCTCCGCCAGCCAGGCCCGCGGGGCACAAGGGGGTGCCTGCGCCCCAGTGGACCCAAGGCAGCGCGGGCCTGGACGGCACCTCCTCCTCTCCCAGACGAGGCCAAGCTGCCAGCAAGCAAGTCCCTCAGCTGGACCCTCCCTCCTGCCCGCCCCTTTTCAATCCCGCCATTCCTCAAGCTCCTTTCCCCCCTACGCCGCAAGTCCCGATCTTTGCTCAAGTTTAATGGTGATCTGCTAGATGAATGGTGCTGGCGGAACAAAGGGACTTAGCAAACCCTTTCTCTGTTGCATAGCCTGGTTCCAAGCCCATTGTGCGTCCGCTTAATTCCATTGCCCTTGTCAGAAGCTGCGCATTACTTCAGCGTCTCTTTTACCATTTTTCTACAATATTTTTAACCCATCCTGCTAACCGATCTCCGTCCAGTCTCCAACCATCCAGGCAAACGAATATCTGGGTCAATTCAGGGTGATGAAAGAGGCAAGTGCGTTAATCATCTCTAAAATGTACCCACCCTAGGTGCCCATATGTTCTCCACATACACTCGCGCCTCCGACACTGTACATCTAAGAGGGCTGGGGCAGAGGAGGAGCCTCCAGCTTTGTGCCTTGGCGCTTGGCGCCTGGGAAGGTTTCCCTGGGTGTAGACGGTGACCGGGAAGCTGCCGCAGGTTGTGAAAGTGGAGCGTGGTTTGCACTTCGGACCCAATCCAAAGACGATCCACTGTAAAGGGGCGTTCAAAGCCCCCCGCACGATGTTAGAAAGCTGGCCCTTCGGGGGTGACCAGCCTTTCTGGTAAAGCAGAGGCGAGTGTGCAAATGTAGCTGGCTGGGACTTCCAGGGGATGCTGACCACAATCGGCATGGCAACTCTTCACTGATCAAAGATTAGCACTTTCCGGAAAGAGAGAAGCACAACACCACGCGCATATTCAGATTTCATAGCAAAGGCGAACAACCACAGAATCCTGCCCGACAGAACGAGTGGGCCCAAAACACTCGGCTGTGTAGTAAGAGGGTCACCTGATTGAAAGGTTTTTGAAACACCTGTGCAGGTAGCTGGTAGGATGCAGGTGCCCCATGCAGAGTTTGCCTGGTCCACACAGAAGTTGCATGGCCTGGCAGCTCTTGTCACCCTCTGACTTAAATTGGTGGGGACAATTCCGGGCCCTGGAGCTGACTGGGACCTCCAAGCCAGTCTGCAATGTGACAGCTGCCCTGGGAATGTGGTACCTGCTTCCCTAATCTCGTACAGGGAAATGAATTGCCAGAGGGAGGGAGGCTGTGTTCTGGGAATCCTGGCATCCATCTCTGCCTCCGCTCCAACCCCCCCCCCCCGCATGTTTCCCCAAACCCAGGACCCCCGCCCCAGGATAAGAACGTTAGTCTAACTTATTTGCCAGTAGGGGCTGAGAGGAGCCCAAGGAGCAGGTCATTATTTGTGTCATGTTCAACTTTGCATCCTCACAGGGATTTACAAAACCCTGTGATCAGCAGTATGCCATCTGAAGAAAAGGTAAAAAGCACAACCCAGTCCAGATCTTGTCATAACAAACATGGCACTGTGGGACATAAAAGAGAGCCCAGGCATGACAAATTTACTTATGTTTACTCCTTGCAATCAGTTCTCCTATGAGAAGAAAACTGTATGCAAGTGTGGGCATTGAGCCCTGCCCCTATTATGAGTGAGAATCACAGTCATTGTAAAATAAAAATAAAAATTTTTCTAAAAAGTGAGTGCAGCCACCCCTTTAAAAAACTCTGACCTCACATTTTTAAGCTTCTAACATTTATCTCTGTAATTCGATCTCTTTAAAATCTTTTTTTTTTTGACTCCTTGAGTTTATTTAGGATTGCTTGAATCCAACTCATTTCAAATGAGAAACAAAATTGTGATGTCAGCACATCTCTGCTCACAGATGAAGGCATCAGTCTCCAGGGGGGACAGTTTTCCTGTCAAAGGGAGTCAGCTCCTCTGCCTTGCGGGGCTATGCCAAAGAAAGGTTCGTTCAAGTGATCCAAGGATCATCTTCCATATGGAGAACAACTCTTGGATGAAAAGGCGAGGTGAGTAGGGCTACAAATCTACACATTCCTGCCTTCTTTGTTAATAAACATTGTTTTCAGTCTCAACTGTTTGCCATTAATAGGGAAGTCCTTAATTTAGGACCATTTTCAAAGATTGCAACCCACACAGACTTAGTTTTCTGTTTCAGGCTGACTGTCTCTCCCCTACTTTGCTATATTTTGCCACATACGCACTAAATCAAAGAAATTAAGAAATAAGGCAAACCCCAATAAATGATTAAACATTCTAATACCAAGCTCTTTCCCTCATTTCCCTCCTTTGGGGCCACAGGGTTCCACTGTAGTATTGGCAAGAGCCTTGTGCATATTAGGAGCAAAATGATTAAGAAAATTCACATTACTCCGCCGGTAAGCAACCATGCCCTGATGTAACCCAGCTGTGGAACCAGGCGAACACATGCCCGCACTGCCCGCAATAAGCAAAGCCTTCTGAACTCGTTAGAAACAGATCTACCACCAGTAAGCAGCTGATTGTCAGGCATTTTACTGCCCCATTGGATAACAGCCTTGGCAGCAGGCTCTCTGCAGCTGGAAAATTCAAAGCAGCTTAGAATCAAAGATGATTCCAAGGAGGGCAGACTGGAAAACATAGCCCTCAGTGGAGCCCTAGCCTCTCCATTTTTGTTTCCATTAAACCTCTTTGTGGGTTGTTCCCTTCCCTAGATTTATCCTTCTGCAGCCCATGTAGACATCTACTGAACATCTTCATACAACTCTTGCTAAAACTATTTTGAGAACATAGTGCTGTTAGCTACATTTTTATTAGTAAAAACATATCCAAATGACTGAAAAAAGTTAATTTATGAATCTTTAAATTTTCACCGAGTTTTACTGTTTCTACCTGTGGATTGTGAATTTTGCAAGATGTAAAAAAAAGAAAAATGTTGCCAAGAGGATCATGTAACAGTTTTCTTAATGGCATGAGTGAAACACAAATGTCACCCACAGATATTTGAACAGTCATGGTTTTCTGCCAATATTTGTCACACTGTAAATGAGCATTCATTCTCCCCCTTGTGAACTGAGTTTAGTTTTATAAGAAACGGGCAAACTGTTTTCCTGAATGGCTGCCCCATTTTACATTCCCACCAGCAATGAATGATCCAGTTTCTCTCATGCTTGCCAGCATTTGGTGTTGCCACTACTTTTTAACTTTAGCCATGCAGATTGTTGTGTAGTGATACGGTTAAAATTCCCATCTCGTAATGGCTAATAATAATGGACACCTTTTCATATGCTTTCTTGACACCTGTATATCCTCTTCAGTGAAATGTCTGTTTGGGTCTTCTACCCATTTTTAAGTTAGATTGTTTCGGCTTTACTGTTGCGTTTTGAGGATTCTTTGTGTATTTTTCAGATAATAGTCCTTGGTCGGGTATGTGGCTTGCAAATATTTTCTCCCAGTCTGTGGCTTGTCCTTTCATCCTCTTATCATGATCTTTCACGGAGCAAAAGTGTGCAGTTTTCGTGCAATCTGATTTATCGATTTTTCCTTTTATAGATCTTGTCTTTGGTGTCAAGTTTGAGAACTCTTTGTCAAGACCTAGATCCAGAATTTTTCTTCTGTTTTTTTTTTTTTTTTTTTTTTTTTTCTGTACATGTTTTATAGGTTTACATTCACTTTTAAGTCCATGACCCATTCCCAAGTTTTGTTTTGTATAAGGCGTAAAGTTTAGGTTAGGTTGTTCTGCTCTTTTCTTGTTTCCCTATGGATAATCAATTGCACCATTTGGTACACCTCTAGAATTCCTGGACACCAATGCTCTTTTTACCATCTCTATAGTTTAGCCTTTTCCAGAATGGCATATGGTGGGAATCATACAGTCTGTAGGCTTTTCAGACTGACTTCTTTCACTTCGTCATTTGCATTTAAAGTTCTTCCAAATCTTTCCATAGTTGGAGAGCTCATTTTCATCACTGAATAATATTCCATTGCATAGATGGACCACATTGCGTCTCCACTCACCTGTGGAAGGGCAGCTTGGTTACATGGCTTGAGGCAATTATGAATAAAGCTGATGTAGAATGTAGGTGCATGCTTTTGTGTGGGCATCCGCTTTCAAATCAGTGGGGTTACTGCCTAGGAGTATAATTGTGGGATTGCATGGTAAGCCTACGGTTTGCTTTGTAAGACGCTCTTGAGCTGTCTTCCAGAGTGCCTGTGAATTTTGCATTCTGACCAGCATTAGATGAGAGTTCCTGTGGCTCCACATCCTCTCCAAAATTTGATGTCATCAGTTATTAAATTTCAGTCATTCTAATAGGTATCTAGTGGTATTGCACTGTTTTAATCTGCAATTCCATAAGGACAGGTGATATTGGGCACTTTTCCACATGGTTATTATTCATCTAGATAGCTTCTTTGGTGAGGTGACTGGGCAGGTCTTTTCTTCATTTTTTAAATGAGTTGTTTATTTCCTTTTGGTTGACTTATAAGTGTTCTTTGTATATTTTGGTTACAGGTCCTGCATTAGAAATGTGTTTTGCAAATATTTTCTCCCAGTTTGTGACTTTGGTTTTCATTCTGTTCATTCAGAACAGAAGTTTTAATTTTAATAAAGTCCAAATTATCGCTTTTCTCCCCTGGATCCTGCTTTTGTGCTGTTATCAAGCAATGCAGCATCAAACCCAAGAATGTGCCATTTTTCCCTGTTTTCTTTTTGTTCACTTTTACAGTTTTACATTTATACATTCAGGCTAATGATCCATTTTGAGTTAATTTTTTGTGAAAAGGTAAGGTCTTTGTCTTCTAATCTACGTTCCTTTTTGCATATGGATACCGTAGTTTCAGCACTATGAGTGAAAACGTCTTCCTTGCTCCATTGATTTGCCTTTGCAGCAGCTCCGAGATCCAGTGACGACATTTACGTGTGTCTACATCTTGACTCTCCTGTCCTTCTGATATATGTGTTTATTTGTTTACCACTACCATGATGTCTTGATTATTTGAGCCTTACAGTAAATCTTAAAATGGGGGAGTGTGAGTTCCCCTTTATAAATTCTAGAATATAGCTATTCTAGGTCTTTTGCTTTTCCAGATAAACTTTAGATTTAGTTTGTGAATGTCTACAAAGTAGCTGTTGGAATTTGGATTGGGATTGATTTGAATCTAGAGATTAATTTGAAAAGAATTGACATCTGAACAATACTGAGTCTTTCAATCCATGAACACAAAATATCTCTCCATTTCCTAAGTTCTTTGATTTCTTTCATTAGTGTTTTGTACTTTTCCTCATATATAAATCTTATAGATATGGTGTTATGCTTTGTAACTAAGTACTGTTTTATGGTGCTATTGTAGATGGCAATTTTTAAACTTCCAATTCCATTGTTTCTTTGCTGGTATACAGGAAAGCAGTTGCCATTTATGCTTTATGCTTGCATCCTGTGACTTTGTTGAACTTGCTTGTTCGCTTCAGGGATTCTCTGTTTAGTGATTCTCTGGGATTTTCCACATAAAAAACCATGTCATCTGTGAATAAAGACAATTGTATTCATTCCTTTCTGATTTGTGTACCTCTTCTTTCTTTTTCTTCTCCCTTTGTCCTAGCTAGGACTTCCAGTACAATGCTCAGTAGGAGTGATGAGAGGATTTCCTTGCCTTGTTCCTGAATTTAGAGGGAAAGCATCCAGTCTCTCACAAACAATAATTGTATTATCTGTAGGGATTTTGGAGATAGCTTTATGAGGTTAAGGTACTTTCCATCAATTCCTAAATTGCTGAAGGTTGTATGATGAATGATAGTTGGCTATTTTTCAAAAATTTTTCTGCATCAATTAATATGATCATATTATTTTTAAAATTGGTATGATTGTATTAATTTTACATTGATTAATTTTTAAATGTTTCAAATGTTGAGCCAGACTTCCATCCCTGGACTAAAGCCCACATGGACAGGGTTTTATAATTTTTTTATATATATTGGGAGATTCAATTGATGATATTTTGTTGAGTGTTTTTGCATGTAAGTTCATAAAAGGTATTGGTTTCTAGTTTTGTTTTTCTTTTCCTCACTTGTATTTTTTTAAACTGTCTTTATCTGGTTTTTGATACTGGGGTAATTCTGTCCACATAAGGCAAGTCAGAAGTCTTCTTTCCTCCCCTTTTTGTAAAAGAGATTATGTAGAATTGGGATTAACTCTTCCTTAAATGTTTAGTAGAATTTTCACTAAAACAATCTGAGCACAGAGATTTCTTTTTCAGGAGGTTTTTCATAACAAATTCAAATTTTTTCGTGGTTATAGAGATATTCAGATTATGCATTTCATCTTGGTTGTATTTTGATAATTTGTGGTTTTGTGGAATTGGTCTGGTTAAATTTTAAAATTTATTTACTGTAAATCTGTTCATAGTGGTCCCTTATTTACCTTTTAATGGCTGCAGGATCTATATGATAGCCTGTTTCTTTCCTAATATTGAATATTTGAGTCATCTTTCTTTTTATCTTTGTCAGTCTTGCTAGACAATCAATTATATTGACATTTTCAAAGAATCATCTTTTTATTGCTTCATTAATTTCCTCTATGTTTTGATCTTTTAAAATCCATTGGTTTTTTTTCTCTTATCATTATTATTTCCTGCCTTCTTCATTCTTTGGGTTGGATTTGTCTTTCATTTTCTAATTTCTTGAGGTAGGAACAGCTTATTGATTTGACATCTTTCTTCTTTTAAATATTAAGTGCTATAAATTTCCCTCTCAACACTGCTTTAGCTGCACACCATGTCTTTTGATATGTTTCATTTTTAATTGAATTATGTGTGTATTTTTGAGACTTACTCTTTACCCGTGTAGAATGTGTTGTTTAATTAATACATGTTTAAAGATTCTTTTGTTGTCTTTCCATGGGTGATTTCTTCTTTGATTCTTTTTTGGTCAAGAAACATGCTCTGTATGATTTTAATTCTGTTAATCATGTTGAGGTTTGTTTCATAGCCAAGGATATGGTCTATCTTTGTGAATGCTCTATGTGTATTCTCTTATTATTGTGTAAAGTGTGATTGTGATCAAAAGATCATGTTGGTGATTGTGAGGTTTGATTTTTCTACATCCTTGATGAATTTCTATCTAATAGTTATATTAGTTGCACTAGGTATTAAAGTTCCAAACTTTGATTTTTTTCCACACATTTTGAGGCTCTGTTGTTTAGTGAATATACATTTAGGATTGTTATGCCTTCCTAGTGCAATGAGACTTTTTATCATAAGTAATATCTCTCTTAGTTTTGCCCTTTATCTGTTATTAATATAGCCCTTTCTGCTTTTTAAAATAATGGTTTCATACTATATCCTTTTCCATCTTTTTACTTTTAATCCATGTCTACTGTTGAATTTGAAGTGAGTTTCTTGTAAACTACATAGAGTTGTATCATGTTTTCTACTCACTCTGCCAATCTCTGCATTTCAACTGGTGTATTTACACCATTAATACTTAAGGTAATTATTGATGTGTTACAGTTTATATATGCTATTTTATTATTTGTTTTGTTTCCTCTGTTCTTGTTCCTCTGTTTTTCTTTTCTTGCCTTCCTAAACATTTCTTACTATTCCATCTTGATTCCAAAAGTTGTGTCCTTTATAAAATAAGAGGATAGAATTTTATGGTCTTTAAAGACTACATTGCCATGAGAAAAGAGAGGTTTATTAAAGGAAGAACATTTTTAGAAGGAAAATTTTTACTTGAGACAGGAAATCTGTCGTTTTGTGTGCAAACATTCTGAGATTCATTTGACTATAAAGCATTAATTTGTAGAATAAACCAAAGAAATATGATTAATCATATTCATATATATATATATATATATATATATATATATATATATATATATATATTTCCTGGCTGTTAATTACATTCATAATGTGCTACCATCACTACTACTCATTACCAAAATATTTCCATCATTCCAAATAGAAACCCTGTACATTTTAAGCCAAAATTTCCCATCCTTAACCCACCCTGACCCCTGGTAACCTATATTCTAGATTCTGACTCTATGAGTTTGCTTATTCTAATTTTTTCAAATCAGTGAGATCATACAATATTTATCCCTTTGTGTCTGGCTTATTTCACTCAACATGATTCCTTCAAGGTTCATCCATTTTATTGCATGAATCAGGAATTCATTCCTTTTTCTGACTGAATAATATCCCATTGTATATATACCACATTTTATTTATTTTTGGTTGATGGACACTTGGGTTGCCTACATCTTTGGGCAATTGTGCATAATGCCACTATGAACTTCAGTGTGCAAATATCTGTTTGAGTCCCTGCTTTCAGTTCTTTCTATATATACCTAGTAGTGGGATTGTCGGGTCATATGGTAATTTTATACTTAGCTTTCTGAAGAACTACCAAACTGTTTTCCACTGAGGCTACACCATTTTACATTGCCACCAGCTATGAATGAGTATCCAATTTCTCCGCATCCTCTCCAACACTTGTTAAGTTTGATTTTTCTTTTTTATATAGCAGTCATTCAATGGGGATGGTTTTGATTCACATTTCCCTGATGGCTAATGATGTTGAGCATCTTTTCATGTGCTTTCTGGCCATTCATATATCTTCTTTGGAGAGATGTCCATTCAAGTCTTTTGCCCATTTTTTAAATTGTATTGTTTGTTTTTTTGTTGTTAAGGTGAAGGATTTCTTTGTATACTCTGGACATTAAACCTTTATCAGATAAGTGGATTCCAAATATTTTCTCTCATTGTGTAGGCTATCATTTTACTTTCTTGTAAATATCCTTTGAGGTGCAAAAAATTTTAATTTTGATGAGGTCCCATTTATCTATTTTTTCTTTTGTTGCTTATACTTTGAGTCTAAAGTCTAAGAAACCATTGCTTAACACAAGTTCCTGAAGATGTTTCCCTTGTTTTCTTCTAGAAGTTTGATAGTTCTATCTCTTATAATTAGATCTTTGATCCATTTTGTGTTGATTTTGGTATATGGTGTGAGGCAGGGGTTCTTTTTCATTTTTTTTTTGCAAGTGGAGATCCAATTTTCCCAATATTATTTTGTGAAGAGACTACTCTTTCCCAATTATGTGGTCTTTGCTCCCTTGTCAAGTCAGTTGGTCATAAATGTGAGGGCTGATTTCTGATTTGATTCTATTGGTTTATATGTCTGTCCATATGCCCTTTATTCTTCCATATAAATTTGATGATTGGCTTTTCCATTTCTGTAAAGAAGAGTGATGGAATTTTAATTGAGATTGCATTGAATCTATAAATTGCTTTGGGTATTGACAGTTTAACAATATCTAGTCTTCCACCGCATGAACATGGAATGTCCTTCCATTTATTTAGGTCTTCTTTGATTTCTTATAGAAATGTCTTATTGTTTTCTGTGTACAGGTCCTTTACAACCTTGCTTAGGTTTTTTCCTAGATTTCTTATTCTTTTAGTTGCTGTTGTAAATGGAATTATTTTCTTTTGATTGTTCATTGCTTGTGAATTGGGGATTTCATCTTGTACCCCAACACTTTTCTGAATTCATTTATTAGTTCTAGAAGCTTTGTTGTGGATTTTTTCAGGATTTTCTGTATATAGAATCATGCCATCTGAAAATAGAGAAAGTTTCACTTCTTCCTTTCCAGCTTGGATGCCTTTTAATTCTTTTTTTGCTTGGCAAGAACTTCCAGTACAATGTTGAATAATAGTGGTGACATTGGGCATCCTTGTCTTGTTCTGATCTTAGAAATCTTTCATTCTTTCACCATTAAGTAGGATGTTTGCTGTAGGCCTTTCATATATGCCCTTTAACATGTTGTGCAAGTTTCCTTCTATTTCTAGTGTTCTAAGTGTTTTTGTTGTGAAGGCTGTTGCATTTTGTCAAATGTCCTTTCTGCATCAATTGAGATGATCATGTGTTTTTTTCCTCTTCATTCTGTTAATGTGGTGAATTACATTGGTTATTGATTTTCTTATGTTGAACCAACATTGCATATTGGGCATAAATTCCAGCTTGATCATGGTGTATAATTCTTTTAATATGCTGCTGGATTTGGTTTGCTAATAATTTGTTGAGGAATTTTGTATCTATATTCATCAAAGATTTGGTCTGTAGTTTTCTTTTCTTGAGGTATCTTTATCTGGCTTTTGTATGAGGGTGATGTTGGCCTTGTAGAATGAATTAGGGTGTGTTCTCTCCTCTTCAAGTTTTCAGAATAGTTTAAGCAGAATTGGATTTCAGTCTTCTTGGAATGTTTGTTAGAATTCCCCTGTGAAGCTATCTGATCCTGAGCATTTCTTTTTTGGGAGGTTTTTGGTTACTGATTAAATCTCTTTACTAGTAGTCTGTTGAGTTATTATACTTCTTCTTGAGTCAATGTAGGTTTCTAAGAATTTGTCCATTTGATCGAGGTTATCAAATTTGTTGGTGTACAGTATATCCTCTTATAGTCCTTTTTATTTCACTGGGCTTGGTAGTACCGTCCCCCTAAGCATCTTTAAATTTGGTTATTTGTATCCTCTCTCCTATTTTTCTTCTCCATCTATCAAGGTTTGCCAATTTTAATGATCTTTTCAAAGACCCAACTTTTAATTTTGTTAATTCTCTCTATTGTTTTTTATTTTTTTCTATTTCATTGATTTCCATGCTAATCTTTATTTCCTTCCTTCTGCTCACTTTGGGTTTACTTTGCTCTTATTCTTCTAGTTCTTCCAGTTTTGAGGTTAGGTCTCTGAATTGAAATCTTCATTTTTTTTTAAATGTATGCATGTAGAGCTATCAATTTCCCTCTCAGCCCTGCCTTCACTGCATCCCGTTTTGGTATGTTGTATTTTCATTTTCCGTCACTGAAAGATATTTCCTAATTTTGCTTCTGATTTCCTCTTTAACCCATTGGTTGTTTAAGACTATGTTATTTAATTTTCATATACTTGTGAATTTTTCCGTTTCTCTCTTTGTTTTTGATGTCTACCTTCATTCTGTTGTGCTCAGAGAATATGCCTTGTATGATTTCAATAGTATTGAATTTATTGAGACTTGTTTTGTGACCCAATTTATGGTCTTTTGTGGAGAATGATCATTTGCATCTATAGAAGAATTTGTATTCTTTTGTTGGATGAAGTTTTCTATATATGTCTGTTATGTCTGTTTGGTTTAGAGTATCATTCAAATCCTGTGCTTCCTTATTGATCTTCTGACTAGATTTTCTAACCATTATTGAGAGTGGTGTAGTAAATTCCCCTATTATTAATGAAGAACCATCTATTTTTCCCTTCAAATCTGTCAGTATTTTCTTCAAATATTTTGGCTCTATGATGTTAGTTGTGTATGTATTTATGATTGTTACATCTTCCTGTTGAATTATCCCCTTTATATAATGACCGTATTTGTCCCTTGTAACTGTTTTTGACTCAAAGTCCATTTTATCTGATATTAGTATAGCCACCCCACTCTCTTTTCATTACTACTTGCATGGTATGTTTTTTTTTTTTTCCCACATCCTTTCACCCTCAGTCTACTTTTATCTTTGAATTTAAGGTGAGTCTTTTGCAGACAGCATATAGTTGGGTCATGCCTTTTTATCCATTCTGCCAATCCCTACATTTTGACGGAAGAGTTTAATCCATTTACACTTAAAGACACTACTGATAATACAGGACTGTCTTCTGCCATTTTGCTATTTAGTCCTTGTGAGTCTTACACCCTTTTTTGTCCCTCACTTCTATTAATGCCTACTTTTATATTTATTTGATTTTTGTGTTGTACCATACTGAGTGCCTTCTCATTTCTATCTGGATATATTTTCCATCTATTGTCCCTGTTGTTACCATGGGGTTAAAATTTAATATCCTACATATATAGCAACAATGTTTGTTTTGATACCAACTTAACTTCAATAGCATGTACATATACTTTTCCTATACACCTCTGTAACCCCATGATATTTTTTGTACTTGTTACCACTTGTATCTTTATATATTGTAGGTCTGAAAACATAGATTTATTGTTACTTTTTATCCATTTGCATTTTAGCACCTGTATGAGGTAAGATATGGGACTTACATATGAAAACTATATACTACAAGAATACTATAATTATAATTACCCAAAGGTTACCTTTACTGCAGGTCTTTATTTCTTTATGCCACTTTGATCCACTGTCTAGTGTTCTTTCCTTTCAGTCTGAAGAACTCCTTTTAGCATTGCTTGCAGGGAAATTCTAATGATAGAGAAATCCCTCAGCTTTTGTTTATCTGAGAATGTCTTAATCTTTCCCTCATTTTGGAAAGAAAGTCTCACTGGATATAAAATTCTTAGAAGGCAGTTGTTTTCTTTCAGCATGTTAAGTATTTCAACTCACTGACTTATTGCCTCCATGGTTTCTGATGAGACATCAGTACTCAATCAAATTTGGACTCCCTTGTATGTAACATGTTGCTTTTCTCTTGGAGCTTTCAAAACTCTATCCTTGTCATTTGTGTTCAATTGTAAGTCAATATATGACAGGGTATTTTTTTTTTCAGGTTTATTATGTTTGATATTCTCTGAGCTTCTTGGATCTGCATGTTCACATCTTTTGCTAAGTTTGTGAACTTCTCTGTCATTATTTCTTTGTTGTTTTTTTAATAAATCTTTAAATTTTTTTAAAGATATTTAGATTACATACAAATTATTTCTTTGAATATTACTTCTGCCCCTTTTTCCTCTTCTCCTTCAGGGACTCCCAAAATGCATATATTGGTGCACCTGATGGTGTCCCTCAAGTGCCTTAGGCTATTTTTTGCTTTTAATATTTCATTTTCTTTCTGCTTCTCAACCTGACTCATTTCAAGTGTCTTGTCTTCAAGTTCACTGATTCTTCTGCAAACTTCATTCTGTTCATGAAAGCCTACTGGGCATTTTTCATTTCAGTTTTGTGGACTTCAACACCAGTAGTACTGTTTGGCTCCCTTTGAAAATTTCTATTTCTTTACTATGACTTTCATAATGCTCATTCATTGTTTTCCTGATATCTTTTAGTTTCTACTCTGTGTTTTCCTTTATCTCCTTAAGCATTCTTAAGATCATTTTTAGAGGCTTCATTCAGCATGTCCACATTCTTGTTTACTTTGTTGGTGTTTTCTGTATTTTTATCCTCTTCCTTTAGATGGACCATTTTTCCTGTTTCTTCATTTGTCTCAGACTCTTTTGTTGCCCACTGTACATGTTAATATTTTAAAATGTTAACTCTGAGATTTATTCCCTGGGATGTCTGTTTCCTGGTTTTGTATCCAGGTGGTGATAAGACAGAGACCGTCTTGACCTTTGGCCATCCTATCAAGAAGGTCTGCCCAATGTGTAAGCAGTGTGTGGGGGGGTTCCCTGGCTTTCGGGGCCTCTGTCTTGTTCTGGGCTTTTACTTGTTAATTGTTTTGGAGTTCCTCTGTTTACAGGAGTTTAGTTGTCCCCTCTGTGTCCCAGGAGACAAATCTCCCTCTTCCACATAATTGAAGCTGCAGGTCTTTGTTCTAGACTGTCCGCTTCTATAGTTTTTTACACTCTTTTCATTTGCCTCAAGGGGCTTTCACCTGAGGCAATGAAAGGGCTAATTCTGGAAGGAGGGTCACCCTTGACAAGACTTTCCCAAGTCAGTATTTCTCATACAAATCAGGGCCAGGGACCCATGAAGATGGCACAGAGTGAATCCAATGTACTGTGGGGAGGGGATCAGGAAGGGTGCCAAGAGCTTTACCAATAGCTCCCAAAAGATGAGCTTTCCTGGCCTTCCCAGCAAACGAAGCCCTTCAACTAACTATCCTCTGCAGCCCTAAGGAAGGGTAGCATCTTGGGTCTCCACTGCCACTGCCTCTATCCAGGGAGTGTTAAAAAAAATGGCCATCCTCAGAGCCAGAACCCCAGTGATCAGAAATCGCTAATCAAAAGCAGTCATCAGTGGTCAGCTCTGCCCACCTACTGGTCTTGGGGAAGAGAATCTTTATGTCCTTTTCTGTCACCAGCATGTTAGTCAGGGGCTGGACCCCATGGCAACCTGTCATGAGAGTAGGGGGTGGGTACTGGTAGCTGCCATGTGGAGAGAACAATTCATAGTTCTTTACCATAATTTATCAGCCTCTTCTTCCTGCTCTTCCCTGGATGCTGTACAATGTTCTTCTGGCCTCCAGAGCTTTGAAATAGTTGTTTCAAACAGTCCCTGCCCATTTAACAGTTGTTTTTGGTGGAAATACTGAGTCTTAGCACACCCCACTCTGCCATTTTCCCACATTCCTCCACCCTACAACTACTTTCTAAGTATAGGAGCATCAGCAAATATTATCACTGCAACCATTTATTTTAGTAGTTGCAGGGACAGACTAATAAGGAGAAGCAGAGCCAGAGCTGTAAGTACCTGTCTCAGTTTGCCAAAAGGCTGCTGATGCAAAGTAACAGAAATTTGTTGGCTTTTATAATGGGAATTTTATTTGAGGTAAAAGCTTATAGTTGCAAGGCCTTGAAATATCCAGATCAAGGCACCATCAGAGATGCTCTCTCACCAAAGTCGTCTACTGTTGATTATGGTGTCCTGCCATGTGGAGAAGATTGCAGGAGGTCTCTGCCGAGGTCTCTGCCTTCCCCTCCAGACTTGCCATCTCTTGAAGCCCAACTCACGGAGCTCAGCTGTGAACAACCAAGCGCAGGACTTGTCTCTTTCCAACTTCACCTCTCAGTCTTGGCTGCTTTGCTCTCTTCCTGAGTCCAGCTGTGAGCTATCAGGCATGTGGCAGGCTTCATCTCCTCAGCCTTGATTTGCTCCCTGGGCCCAGCCACTCGGGGCCTCTTTCCATGGCTCTGTGCTGTGCTGGTTCCAGAACTCTCTTAGCCCTGGGGATTCATCTGTTTTCTTGAAGTCCTCTCTCTCACATGGCAGGATCAATCTGGTGCTTTCATTTTCCCCTTTTATATCAGGCCCAGCAAGAGCGTGGAGACTCAGCCTGAGTCATGCCTCACTCCTCACGTAGTCCAATCAAAAGAGTCTCATGGCCACAGGAATGAGTTAGTTAAAAAACATAACCTTTCTCTTTGTGGGATCATAAAAGAACTTCAAACTGTCATAGTTCTGTATGCCTGGAGCAGCAGCAACTGTCAGCTTCTTGTTGGGCTAAGGACACGTCCCTATTTGATAAAAAACACCTGGAGGAACTCACCTGTGGGCTGCTTCTTGTGAGCCTTTGAGGGTCCTCTTTGATTAAGGCTTTCTGTTGTTGGCATTGGCAGGCATTGTGGTAGTTATTATCATTTCCATTATATGGATGAGCCTCTGGAGTACAGAGTTTGCACAAATTTTAAACACTGGAGTGAAAGTCCTTCAAAGCCAAGGCTGAAGTCTATGCTACAGTACAATTAACTGAAATTAGCAGCAGAGGTGAACTTCTGTCCTGTCTGCATAATCCCGACGAAAGCTCCTCAGCCTCCGGCATGCCTTCTCATGTGGAGAAGGAGCCCACGGAGCCCACAGGCTCCAGTGCAATCCGAATATCCGGAGGAGGCATCTGTTGTTTGTTCAGCCCAGGAGCCTGCCCTTTGCTTTCTAGTGAAAGCACCCTCTCCTCTTTTTGGGGGCACTGTTATTCTCAGTAACCCAAGACTCTGTGTTTGTGTTTGTACCCAAACTAGCAAGAAACTCTGCTCCTTGACCTTACTGATTGGTCAAAACTTGAAGCATGTGACTAAAGCTAACCGAAAATAATCCTAACCAGTCTTAACCAATCACAATTAACTAAATACATCAAAATCCTCTCTTTTGGGGGGGCTGCTGTTGGGAAAGAGTCGCTCTTTGCAGGTATATGTGCCAGTAATATTTCCTCTTCCCCACTTTGAGGAAGCCTGTCCATAATGATCAAGGAGGGCAGCGTACATGAAGAAGAGGGGACGGTGGAGGCAGAAAGAGGAACAGAATCAACGCCAAAAGGCAGCTCTGAGGTGTGGGTCAGTCCTGCCAAGCACACCACTCCACCCCTGGCCTCAGTGTCGAGGAGCCAATGTATTACCTTTTATTGATTTTCTTGAGCTAATCTGAGTTGGAATTTTCTTTCTTGCACAAGAGAGACAGTGGTCTCCACTTTGAGCCTTAGCCAACAATGCTGGGGATGGGAGCGAAAGTGAAAACTGGGTAGAGCTGAAATCGGCCAAGGGGGAGAAATGAGAGACCCTGGCAAATGGATGAGCTGACCCAGGCTTGCTGGATTTTAACCGCGAAAGTCCTGTGTCTGTCCGGGGTGCATCCAGGCCAGGTGACCCGGGTGGGTGGTCATCTGGTGAACAGAGCAAACACAAGGCTTCTGGGCCGGTGAAGCACTTCCTCCCCTGCAGAGCCAGTGCTTGCCTCATCCCTTCCATTGCCTCCCGGGCGTTGCCTGTGATCAGCTAGTGATGGGGGCCTTTGAGAGCCTTGTGGATCTGCTCACCTCTGTTTCGAGAATGAACTATGGCTGCAGTTAGGGCTTCCTGGCAGCGGAGCATTGAGGAGGTGATGTGATTTCCTTGTGGGAGGGAGGCCCTCCTGCAGTGCCCCGAGGCCTCGGGGCGCCTTGGGCCCCACTGGCCCCGCTTGCCCCTGCGGTGGGTTCCGCTAGCCACATCATGGCGTGGATGGTGCAGTTGCAGGACATTTGGCATGGCAGGTTCGTGAGTGTCCCAGGATGCACAGGCAGCACATATGCTGAGCACATGTGCTTTCACGCAAGTGGGCAAACAGCACGTGCCCTTCAGCCAGCTTTGTGTTTGGGAGCAGAGAGAAAGAGGCCAACTTTGTTAGACTTTTGATGTTACTGAGGTTGTCATTTGAGTATTTTACTTAAAAACATATAACATCATAGCTGGATTAATACCAGCATGTTGAAAGATAAACTAATAACAGAATATGCCAGTTAATTATTTTAAAGTATTTGTCGTGAAAACAAAATTATAATTGAAAACAACCTCACTGAAGAGGAAAAAATGATTTTTATGCCCCAAGCAAAACACACACATACATACAAAAAATAAAAGGCTTAAAATTTTTTTTTGTCCCCAAGAACATCTGGTTTACAGTCCTCTGAAAGAAAATTTGGATTAACCTAAAAATTAAGTTTACATTATAGACAAAGACAAACCATTGATTAAAATGTATTAATTTTAATACAAGATAAAACATTCTTTCCTATGTACAGATTTTTATAAGAATTTAAGGAAAACGGGCAAAACTTTTCTCTGGGTCCTGTGAAAAATTAATTTAAATAAACCTATATAACTTCAGTGTTACTGATTTGCCTCTCCAACACCTTTTGAAGAAATGTATCATGCAAGTGGGAGGTGTAGAGTTGGCTCAAGATTGGGGAACAGGATTCCTTAGAGTTCTCTTCCATTTTCATCCTTTGTATTGGGACGAGAGCCTTATTTAGTTTTATAATATTCTGTGCTAGGATCAGAGCCCTGGATATAAGTTGGCCACAGACTTAAGGCCAATCGTCTACCCAACTCCAGGAACCACAGCTCAGTCTCACAACTCCTGATTCTGAGCACGAACCCCGGCAGGCGAGCCCGGAACTGTCACTCCTGAAGCTGCCGTGCGGCATCTGCACTATTCCCTGTATCACTGCACACACGCAAAGGGCCTGAGGGTCAGAGGCCACGGCGGTGGCATATTTGAAGCGACAGACGGACAGAATTGCTTAGAAGACGGTCCCTCAACTCACCCTGCAGATGGCTGTCACCCGTGACTGCGTGCAACAGAGTTCTCCTCTGAGCGCCAAGGAGTGCCGTGGCAATAGGATTCTGGCCCTCCAGGTGACCGGGTAGGAGGAAGTCATAGTTCTCAAGTTCTAGACACAGTCTTGCTCTCCTGTCCGACACCAACTCCCACTAAGAGCACGATGCGAAAGTCAATATCCTGTGAAAACCCTCCTCCACCTGTTCCCCGCAGCATCACAAGGGGGAAACACGTTTGGGAATCTTGTTTCTTAGGATATTCTTTTACCCGTGTGTCTTAGAAAATAGAATTGCAGAGACTGGAAAATCCAAATACTCAAATTATTTAATAGGAAATGTGCATCAGGACTCATGTCTCAGGCCTTAATGATGACAGGGATTTTATGTCTAGTTTTGTTACTCAGGTGATACAGCATTTTCTCTTTCACTGTCAAGGGCAGTGTGCCAGAGAATGGATGGGATAGAATTATTTTTTTTAATTACAGAAAATTTGCTTGATGCTCATAAATAATCAATTCAATCACTTTAGCAAAGGGAAATGTTAAAATGATGGAAACTACCACTCACCTAGACTTGTCTGCAGTCTTTAAATCATTCTCCAGTCCCTTCCTCTTGCTGACATTCAGAGATGACTTTAATTAGCGACCCTTGACAAGGTACCATAGTCATTTAAAATTACTGGCTCAGGAAAATCTTTACAAAGATGGCTTTAAAGAGTTCAGAAATCCCAGCAGTTCTCAGTATCAAGAGGGTACACTATAAAATTGTAAATGAGTGCACAACTGCACTAGCTGAGATTATAAAGTGCTGTTGTTTTTCTGGTTTGACATTTCATGGATTCCAAGTGGGCCCAGCTTAGTGGCATAACATAAATCACAGAACAGATCTGGATATTATAAAACTTGAATGTAAGAGCATCTGAGAGACTACGAAGTTAATAGTAATCAGTGAGTATTCTAATAGTAGTATGAATTATTGCTAGCATTTATAATTATAGTACAAAACAGTGTATTTTAGAATAAAGGGAGCACCAAAAAGTAATTGCCAGAGTGATTATAACTATGAATTAATAGAGCAATTGAAATTGGGATGATATTTTACCAATGAGCCAGAACCATCTTTTGTGTTAGAACAATAAGGTTAAACACATAATAAAAACTCTTTTACCCTGAAAAAATAATTTCTTTTACCTTTAAGCTGACCCAAATGATGCCGAATTTGGGTCATCACCATTCTCCTCTCAGAGAGAAACTATCTGTTTGTCTTCTATGCTACCCTATAAATTGGCATTACTTCTACCACGTAGTATAGATTTCTGCAGATGTAATGTTTTCTTATAACACAATATAAGCACTTTGAAGTTGAAATCTTTATTTGTATACCCAAATGTACCCCAAATCAACAATTGTGGCTTGAATTGAATTCAATGAACTGAATGATTAAAACTGCATTAGAGTGAGTCTGGGGACAGACAAAAGGACAAGAAATTCTCATGGACATGGCTGCTGCCGAGACCTCCCACAAAGGTAGATGGCAGGAAGTCAGAATGAGAGTTTGTGAAATGGGAATTCATGAGTCATGTGCTTTATGCACACCCCTTAAATTCATATTCATGTGGTTTAATTTACAGATTCAGTATTAATTTTTGGTTTGAATGTTACTCTTGCAGAATTTTCTTTGAAAATAATCTGTAGGACCAATCCAGGAAACTGTACAATAGCCTTCTCAAAATTGGATTTATTTCAAATTAATTCACGTATTCATTCATTTAAATATTCAAAGACCACTTATTGGGCACATACAATCATGCACAGTTTTCAACACTGGGGAAAAGAGATAAAAGACACAGAAGCTTTTAGAAAACACAACTTATTTTCACTTTTCCAAAGTAACCATCTGAGAGTAATGCTTAGAAATGTCTATAAAAGCACAAACAGAACTCACCACCAGTCAAAACATGAGCATGTGAGATATCCTTTTGCCTTCACCTTATTAAAAGGTAGCAGAAAATAAAAGAGCTCCCAGAACTCAGAAGTACCATTAATGCCACACCGATAGAAGCAAATGCAAAGCAATTAGATTGATATGGAAAGCTGGGCATTCCCTGGATGGGATTCAGTTGCTTGCCTTTGGGCAAACAAGCTGCTAATATCCTCCTCATCTCTCACAGGCATCCTACATAGTTCTATAGGGAGCAATACTCTGATTTTCAGCTTTGCAATGAATTTCTCCAGATATGGTTTAGTGTCAAAGAAGTCTTGCTCTTTCTTTTTGACAGAGAGAGAGAGAAAGAAAGATGGCTATTGTATGGACTTTCAGCAACAAAAGCAGCTGTGCCCATCAACCTGGGTTTCTCTACACTGCAGACTCTTTGTTGCACAATTCCACATTTTCCCTCTAGATTTTAATTGATATTTAAAATAAATTCAGGATGATGGGTGGGGAGATGGAAGAGTGGGGAAGTCCAGGACTCAGTCCCTCCACCAGAACAATTGTTAAACAGGAGGAACTGTCTGAATAAACTATTTAGAAACTCCTGCATCCAGCAGAAAACTGTGCAGCATCCAGGAAGAGGCTGGTAAATTACAGGAAAGGCCAGCAAACTGCTCTCCCCTACTCTTGTGGCAGGCAGCAGTGGCCTTCAATGCTGCCGTAGCTTGTTGGTGCCAGAATAGGACATAAAATCCCACCTCCTCAAGATCCTGGAGAGGGAAGCCTGTCTTACCACAGATCATTGCTTTTGATTATTGCAGTGGCTGTTGTTCGAACCCACCCTGGACAAAGGTGCTGGAGTGATTTAAAGATGGTATGCTTCCTCAGAGCTGGGACATCAGCTGTAGGGCTGCATTTGCTGGGCAGAGGCCAATTCAAGAAAGCACAGCTTTGGGGAGCTATGGGGGACGTTCCTGGAACCCTTCCTGGCTCTTTCCCTCACCCCTCCCCAGGGCAGTTTGGAGGTGGCCTGCGCCCCCTCTCTGGGTTCCTGACTGCATTTTGGCTGGGAAACACTCATTTGGGAAAGTCTTTTCCAGCATGCCTCCCTTCCCATAATTTGCCCTCCCGGCAGAAACAACCTGAGACAAGGAATACAGTGTAAGAAACAGTTGAGGCAGATGACCTGGGGCCAAGGCTTACCTGCTCTAAGTCTGGCAGTGGAAAACCAGAGAGAAGGAGAAGGTCTGTCTCCTTGGGAAGTAGAGGACACATTCAAACTCCTGCAAACAGGAGAACTCTTAAGGCCACTAGCAAGAACAAGTTTAGGACATGATACAAGCCTAGAAAAGACAGGCAAGACCTGACTCTTTGCATTTGCCTTGGACTGACCTTCCTGATAGGAAAGCTGAACTCTGAAGAGGAGCATGAGCCAACTTGCAAAGATGGTGAAATGTGTCTTTTACTTAGTTTTGCTTTGTTTTGTTAGCTCCTGGAACTCAAGAATCTATCTGTCTTATTACTAACTGGTTACAAACTCAAGAAACAGACATCTCAGGGAATAAATCCCAGGGAAAACATTTAAACATATTAACAGGTACAACGTGCAACAAAAGATTACAAGACAAACAAAGAAACGTGAAATGATGGTCCATCCAAAGGAAGAGGATAAAAACCCACAAAACATCCAAGGAGAAAATCAGAATGTGGACATACAGAACAAACACTTTAAAAAATTGATTTTCGATATGCCTAAGAAGATGTAGGAAAATAAAGAGAAAGAAATAAAGGATATGAGGAAACAATGAATGACCCATATGAGACTCTCATTATAGTGGTAGAAATTTTTTAAAAAGGAAACAAACAGAGCTACTGGAATTGAAGCCCATGAAAACCAAAATAAAAAATTCCCAGGAGGGTTTCACAAGTAGATTGGCACTGACAGAAGAATCAGCAAACCCAGAGACAATATCATTGAAATGAGTTAGGCTGAGAAACAGAAACAAAAAAGAATTATAAAAAGCAAAAATAGCCTAAGAGATCTCTGGAGCACCATCGAGCATACCAATATAAGCATTATGGAAAAGGGGGAAAAAGAATATTCATAGAAATAATGACAGAGGACTTCCCAAATTTAGCAGACCACATGAATATGTACATCCAGAAGCCCAGAGAACACCAGACAGGTGAAACTTGAAGAAAAATATGCCCCATCCCATCCTGATCAAACTGTCAAATGCAAAGGACAAGGAAAGTGTTCTGAAAGCTGCAAGAGAAAAGCAATATGGTATGTACAAGGAAGTCCCAATTACCTTAAATACCAGTTTCTCATCAGAAACCATGGAGGCAAAAAGACATTGCATTGAAATATGTAAAGAGCCAAAAGGAACCAATTGCCAACCAATAATTTTATATCTGGCAAGAATGTCTTTCAAAAGTGGGGGAGAGTTTAAGACATTGTCAGATAAATAAAAGCTGAGGGAGTTCATCAGCACTAGACCTGCCCGACAAGCAATGCTAAAGGGAGTTCTTCAGAGTGAAAGGAAAGGTCACCAGGCAGTGGTTCAAAGCAGCATAAAGAAATAAAGACCTACAGTAAAGGTACCCATTTGGGTAAATATAAATGCCTATATTATTGTATTGTGTTTTTGGTATGTAAGTCCACTTCTTACTTCCTTTAGGTGCTAAAATGCAAATGCATAACAAGTAATGATAAATCATGGTTTTGGACATACGATGTACAAATATATAATTTGTACCAAATACAGAAAAAGGTGGGAGGGCAGAGGGTATAAGAACAGTGTATTCATATTCAAGTCAAGTTGTTTTCAAATCAAATATGATTGTTTTTTATTTAGGATGTTATATTTTAACCCCATGGTAACCACAAGGAAAATAGATGAAAAATATATCCAGATAACAATGAGAAGGGACTCAATATGGTACAATATGAAATGAAATAAATATGAAAGAAGGCATTAACAGAAGAATTTAGGGACAAAAAGATACAAGACTTATAAAGACTAAATAGCAAAATGGCAGAAGAAAGTCCTGCATTATCAATAATAACTTTAAATGTAAATGGATTAAACTCTCCAGTGAAAAGGCAGAGATTGGCAAAATGGATTAAAAAAGCATGACTCAAATATATGCTATTTATAGGAGACTCATCTTAAATTCAGAGACACAAGTAGGTTGAAAGTGAAAGGATGGAAAAAAATATATACCTTGCAAGGAGTAACAAAAAGAGAGCTGGGGTAGTTGTACTAATATTAGACAAAATAGACTTTAGATAAAAACTGTTATGAGGGACAAAGACAGTCATTGTATACTGATAATGGGGTTAATTCAATAAGATGTAACTATTATAAGTAGTAGAGTCCCAAAATATTAGTAGGAGACTTTAATACCCCACTTTTATTAATGAATAGAGCATGTAGAAAGAAAACCAATAAGGAAACACAAGACTTGAACAACAATCTAAACCGAACCAACTCGTTAACAGACATATATGGAGCAAGTCTCTCAGCAAGGGAATACACATTTTTCTCTAGTGCACGTGGATCCAGGATAGCCCATAACATAGGACACAAAACAAGTCTCAACAAATTCACCCAATGAAATCAGCCCAATGTGACTTTTCCAACCACAATGAAATGGAGCTAAGGCTCAATAACAGAAGGAGAAAGGAATATTCACAAATATATAGAAATTAAGCAACATTTTCTTAAACAACCAATGGGTTAGAGAGGAGATGACAAAGGAAATGAGAAAACATCTTCAGGCAAATGAAAATGAAAAGACAACAAAACAAACTTAGGGGAAGCTGCAGAGCAGTGCTGGAGGGAAATTGATAGCTCTAACTGCTTGCATTAAAAAAGAAGAAAGATTTCAGTTTAGAGAGCTAACCTCAAAACTGGAAGAACAAGAAAAATAAGAGCCAACTGAACCCAAAACCAGCAGAATGAAGGAAATAAAGATTACAGCGGAGGTAAATGAAATAGAGAATAAAAATAATAGAATCAGTACATCATGATGGGATTTGACATGTGATGGTAATATAACCATAGTCTAACCACAAAAAACTCACAACTTGTCCAAAAGATACATTTGTATTGAAATATATTTGGTAATATACTCCTTGGTAACAATGTTTTATGTTGTAGATTTGGTATATGGTGGGTAATAAATGTAAAGTGTTGTTTGGAAAGCAAAATTTCAACTAATCAGTTCAGAGTGTAAATGTATGAGTTGGGGATGATTGCTAAAACACATAACTATATGACTATCTAAATATTAAAATATGAATTTAAATATTTAAAAATATCTTTCTAAATTTTTAGTCATAGCATATCATTTCAGAATCTTTTAATCCCAAATGCATTGTTTAAATATGAAAACTCCCATTTCTGCCCAATCAAAATTCTGCCTTCATATGTTACTGAAACCTCATATGGAAACATACTACATCTTGTTAATGACATAAACCTTATGAAATCATTTAAGATTAACACATAATATAAGTATTAATATCAGATATGTTGTTGTTGCTCTTATTTGTCATGGATTAATACTTAATATTTTGAAAGAATGAAAGAATTTGCCTGGGGTAAATAGTAGACTTATATAAGGCATATGTAATAATGTATCTTATAATGTATATTAAATAAAAGGAGTGTGCTTTCAGTGCTAATGTTTGATATAGATAGGAAGTGACAATATGCAGATTGCCTAGGTAAAATATTGACTTAGATTAGTTTAGATAAATCTAACAGATTAACTTGGAGAATTCCACAAATGAAGTAAATTTAAAATTTTTTTTCTCATAAGAGTTGATCAAAGCTCCATTTTGTTACCCATATCCTCTCTTCTTTCACGGATAAAAGTAAGAGATGTTTCTTTCATCACTGCAAAAGCATCCTAAAGTCTGATGGTGTTACATCTTTAAAGTATTCTCCATCTACTCAGTCCTCCTCATCCATAGAATTCATGAGATAGTAGGAGCTTGGAATGCTTTTTGAATGTCATCATTTTACAGCCAAGAAATGGATGGGTTTTAGGAGGAAAATTTGACAGAGGTCAAACTACTTAGTGACAGCGTATACCCAAGGGGCAATGATTTTCAGGTAAGTTTTCATTCCACTCTACCAGACTGCCTCAATTATATCACTGCAAGTGAAAAAGGGAAGTTTTTCCTCTGATGATATTTTTCAGAAAATCAATCACTATTAAGCAGGATGCAATGGAATGAATGCTTGAAAAATATGCAGCATGTCTAAATGACCTTTGGCCAGTATCCCAACTTCATCTAGCTAATGGTTTGTTGGGCAACAATCGGTCTAAAAATTTCAGATGCTATAAAGACCATCATAAAATTAGTTCATTCAAGCATTATGAACAGCAACTCCTCAGCATCATTTGCTGGGCAGCTTTTTGAATGGGCATTCTACAGACCATGATGGTCTGATGTTTATGAGCTCAATAAAGGGAAGGCTCTAAAAAGATTATAGGCACTGAAAAAGGAAATACAACCTTTTCTTCAGGAGAATGGAACAAAACATACTAAACATTTTTTGGAATTTCTTGCCTGCCACAAAGAGGCGATGATTCCCTATAGACAACCCCAGTTGTTTTATATCCTCAACAAAAGTCTTCAAGGGTGGAATAAAAATCCAGATATAAAACAAACTATCTTCTCTTCTCACCAGGAACCTGATACATCTTGTCAAGACTCGTTATATGAAGAAGACTCCTTCATTACATAGACGCAGGATTTGAATTGGCACATCTTGAGTTGATCTGGTTTCTCTGAAAACTTCTACTCCCTGAAGACACTAATATCTCCTATTTTTAAAATATTTTCAAGAATCATGGAAATTTTTATTAGAATTAAACAATAGCTTTGTTTAAAATTTGAGTGACTGCAATATTCCAGACTGTAGACTCCTAGTAGGGATTTGAGGATATTTATATGTGCATGGTAACTTCTAATCATGTACAGTTTACAGCCAAACCAGCAAAACACAACATGAATTATTTTTAATTTGGGAAAGTATTTCAGAACTACCTTTCTTGGATTGCATTAGGCAAAAAAAGAAACTCTAAAAAGTTAATTGCATAAATGTTTGGGATTGGTAGAGAACATAGGAATTTGTCATTTTCATATAGTCCAAGATTCCTGATTTCAGGTGCTAAGAACAGTCTGAGCATCTGTTGTCTCCCTACCTTGCCTACCTGGGTTAATTTCTCAATTTGTGTGAAACCCCCAGATGTTTTGAATATCTTCAGGATTTTTGTAAATTTGTATAGTGTTTTGTTGATTAAATGATTCTGTTTGGATGACACAATCAAATTTTATTCCCCTCCGGAAGAACACCTTGAAAGGAAATTCTTCTTTAAAAGGGTAGAAAGAAATTGGCTCTTTTCTTACGACTCGCAGGCCATTACACATTTTGTCATAACCTACAAAATTGTGTGGGACAGAATGTAAAGCATAAGGTAACCTATAGGCCCCGGTGAGTGGCAATGCTTCAGCATGTGTTCACGGATCATAACAAACGGACCACACTAATGAGGGGTGTAGGTCATGCGGGAAAGTGCGGGAGGGGGAGGGAGGGGGCGTGCGGGAATCCCCTGCTTTTCAGCGTGGCATTCCTGGAACCTAAAGTCTCTTGAAAGTAAATGAATGAACGCGTCTGTAAATGAGCAAACATCTAAAGTAACGGCTTGCGAGGAGAAAGAAGGACTCCTGGAGCACGGCTGTGGACCCCGTGGCGTGGCACTGGCCGCGGGCTGAGGTGTGGCCGGGCCTGGCCGGGGGCTTTGCCGCGGGCTTAGCTGCCAGCGTGCACGCGGGGAGCAGGAGGCGGCCCGGGACGAGGAGGAGCGCGGAGCAGGGGAGCCGAGGGCGTCCACCTGGGAGCGATGGGATGCTGACCCGGGCGGGCACCCTGGAAGAGGAGGACAGCGCGCTGTGACATGGTGACTGTTCCGTCAGCTGCGTTCGCCGACATCGCTCTTTCCGTTCTGATCCCCTCGGGCTGCTGTTCCCACGTATCACGCGCGGGTGCCTTGAAACAACGGAATTGGAGGGCCTCCTTGTTTTGGAGCCCAGAGGCCTGCAACCCAGATGTGGCAGCTGGCTCCTTCCAAAGGTCTGCAGAGAGTCTGCCCCGTGCCCGGCCCGCTCCTGGCCGCGGGCGGCAGCCTTGGTGGCCGCAGCATCCACTCCCTGTGTCCACCTGCACGTGGCCTCCCTCCTTCAGGACCTTTCCTGTAGGGCCCAGGTGCTGGGTTGGGGCCCATCCCGCCCCAGTCTGAGCGCTTCTCCACGTGGGCAGTTACATCAGAAGAGACCCTGTTTCCAAATAAGGTGACTGTGAGGTTCCAAGTGGACGTGCCTTTGGGACACTATTCGGCCCAGGCACGTTCACTCCATGCAGTCAACACGCAGTCGTGATTTTGCTGGTGAATTTGCAGACGTGCTTTTCCCGTCACATCCTTCCTGAAAGCAGAAGACTCTCTGCCCTCTGCTCTCTCCCAGTTATCACAATGAGTGCAGTATGCAGTAGGCGCTCGCTAAGGACTGTGAGTGTTTTAGTTTGCTAAAGGCTGCTGGGAGCAAGATACTCTGAGTGGGTTGGCTTTTACAATGGGAATTTATTAGGTTAAAAGCTTACAATTCTGAGACTGTGAAAATGTCCAAATCAAGGCATCATCAGAGATACTTTTCCCCTAAGGGTCAGCTGCTGGCCATCCTGAACGGCTGCCACGGGGAGAGGAGCAGTGGCGGCTTGGCCGGTCCCTGCCTTCTCCTCCAGGCCCACTTTCTCCCCAAGCTCAGCTGTGAGCCATCAGACCCTAGCAGGGCACAACGGTGGCATCCGCTCGTCTCTCCCCTTTCCTCGGGCCTCATTGCCAGCGCTGCTCTGGCTGCTTCTCTCTCTCAGGTTCATTGATACCTGGAGGCTTTTCTCTGTCTCTGCAGCCTTTTTCCTGTGTCTGTGGTTTTTATTCCTCCACTTATAAAGGACTCCAGTAAGAAGGCTAAGACCCACCCTGGGTCATGCACTACTGGAGCAATCTAATCCAATGGCCCCTAACTGATCTAATCTATTTGAAGGTTTGCAAAAAGTTCAATTTAAGTATATAATTTTCCAGAGTCCACAAAAGATTGAAACCAACACACTGGGAAATGAGGCAACGTACAGAGGGCACCGTTTAGATTTGTCATATTTTATTTCTTAAAGTTTATTATCCTTTAAATTTTGAAACATTTGGAATATTTCATACTAATTGTAAAAATAAATGTAAAAAGTAAATGAATATTAAAAAATGTTGACTTGGAATTATTGCAGAGGCCAGGTGGCGTTCCAGGTGGAAGGGCTTTGTGGCTCCACGTGAGCCACAGGTTTTTTTTATTTTATACATGTTGCATTTAGTTATGGTTTGAAACTCCAGTGCGAGTTGTTGAAACAGAGTTATTAATTACTCAGAGAAAGATACTCTGATCATTATTTGATATTTTGAAGCAAATATTTGTCGCCAAAGGGCTGTCCATAATTTTGCGCTTTCATGAGGAGCAGCGGTACGTGCTTCGTGGGACTGAAGAAGGAAAGGGGGCCGCGAGGACGGGAAGCTGAGCTGTGCGAAAGCGCCACCATCCCGCGACAAGCCATGCAATGGCGGGCAGGAGACGTTTCGAAAAGTCTCAGAGGAGGTGAGAGGAATTTCACTGAGGGACTGGAAGGGCTGCTTCAGCATCCCTGAAGAGCTGACCGCAAGGGGCTGAACAGCCGTTTCCCCAGAACTTCGTTCTGTGTCTGCGTAGAGCTGCTTCAGCTCAGTGGGGAGCACTCCACTGGTGGTGGAGCTATTATTTGAGGTAAGTAGGAACTTTTCTTGGAACTGCTTCATTGAAACTTGTAGAATGCTGACTTCCAGCATGATTCAGAAATATCAGACGTTGAAAAGTATTAGGAACACCTTAACCATTTTACTTTAGCGTAATTTTTCCTTTATATATATGTACAACAGTGCTGTATGATAATATCTATAAATAAGACCAAATATGTCTTTGAATAAGTAAAAAAATTATAGTTTTAAGTGACAAGATATTGTCACAGTTTAATTAGCATTGCTATTTTTCTTAATGCAGCATAAAATGATATTACATATTATAATTGCTAGAGTTATGTTTGATAAAATACAATATATCTTCTGGATTAAAATATTTGATAATGAATAGATGTGTGATATTCTATAAATAATTCTGTCTATTTACAGTTTTTCTTTTTAGTATTTTAAAGAGGGTGGAATATTGGGGCAAAAACCTGGAATCAATTCATATATATATATATATATATATATATATTCATATTCAAAGTAACACCAGAAAACTTGTTTGCATTCATATTTACACCAATGCATTTATTCTTCAACAGTGATTCGGGTGAAATGAGACAGGAATTGTCACAAGTGGATATTCCCGGCCAACAAGGCTGCTCTGGGGATGTGTCAAGGTCACAGACAACTGAACGGGCTGTTAGAGACATCTTCACCAGGGCTCCAGCAATGGGCTTCTGTCCCTTGACTCCAGGCTGGACGGGCTGAGGGTTGTCCCTTATTACACCACGTGGTCTTCCATCTGGAGAGAGCCTTTCCCAGAGGTCACCTGGGGGCAGCTGGGCAAACAGGAAGCTCTGATGTTCTCAAGAGGAGGGGGAGGGAAGAGGGGCCGCTCCCACTCGGGACTGCACAGCTGGGGAGGGGCAGAGGCAGGGGGCACGGGCAAAGGGAATGAGCATGGGTTTAACATCACCTCTAACTAGTGGTGAAGTCAGAGCAAGGAACATAACTGGAGACAGGCGTCATTCAGAACAACCTCTGCTTTCAACAGACGGCAAGTGCCTAGTTCTCACACCGGAGGGCCTCTTTCTGCCCTCCCTCCCTCCTGTCTTCCCTCCTTGCCCCACTCCCTCCCTCCTTGCCACCCCCATCCGTCCTTCCCTCCCTCTTCTCCTTCCCTCCCTCCCACTTTTTCCCTTTGTTTTCCTCCTTCCTGCGTCCTTGTCCATTTTCCTTACTCCCTTTTCTCTTTTAACAATTCTTTCACAGTTAAAATGGAAATGGAATATAATGGTGAGCCAAAATATTATAATTTTTGTACAAAGGATATGTACAGATTTTGAATGGTGCCTCCCTGAAGTAAATTCATTCTTCCCTAATGACCCCGTATCGTGTGCGCTTCTTTTGCATCGTTTTTGGAAAGATTTCCCCACATCCCAGTCTGCCCACAGCTCCAGGACCAGGCAGGAAGCTGCCCTGTGTGTTTTCTTTGCAGAACAGTCTCTGCCTTGACCCGGGACCTGTGGAGGGTGAGAACCGGCCTCTGCCTCTCCGGCCTGTGATGTCCTGGATGTCTGTGGCCGCCCTGCGCCGACGGCGGCCCCACCCTGCCGGGCCCCACCCTGCCGGGCCCCACCCGGGGCGCGCGTGCTCTGGGGTGCCCCTCCTCCCCTCACGGATGCACTGAGGAAACCCACGGGCCCCTGCCCGTCCCCTGCACCCCCCGGCACAGGCCTCTCGGGCCTCCCCACCGCTCAGCGCCCTTTGCTCTTTTTCTGCTCGGCGCAGAAGCCTCCTCGCGTGGATCCGGAACCAAGGCTGCCGCTTCCGTTGCTCGCTCTCCCGTGGGAGCTCCTGGAGCACGTCTGCGGCAGTTGCCCTGTTCTCACTTTGCTTTGGAGTATAGCTATTTAATTTCTAGATGCAGCTCCTGTTGGGACAGAACACTTTGTTTTCTGACTACAGACATGTACTAAAAATTCAGTGTACGTGCTGCCACTTCCAGGCGCTGAGAATCGAAGAGGCCAAGAGCAGGGCCGGCCCGGGGGTGATCTCGGCGCGCGCGTGGCGCAGTCACAGCACAGAGCTGTAAGCTCACGGAAAGGGGCGCATGAGGTGCCGCAGGACGTCGGGTGCAGTGGGGTGGGGTCTGGAGCAGGAGCAGGACGTGTTTGGGGGCGCAGGGCGTGTGCAATTTGTCCTGGAAGGAACGGAGCCGGCGGGCACGTGCGAAGCTGTTCACAGCCCTGCACACTGGGGGGTGGGCTTTGGACTCGGAGGTCCCATCCCTGGCTGCTTATTCCTGCGAGCCCTGGGAAAAGCTGCGCTGCGCCCCTGCGCCGGAGCGCACCCCTCCGTGAAAGGAGGCTACGGCCACGCCCTGCCTTTCACCCAGGTCCCCGAGAGAAAGAAAGGACTGCAGCTTCGCCAGCCCCCGCGTCCTCGGCCCCGAACCTGCCTTGGTTCCGAAAGTCCAGTGAGAGCCGGCGCCTTCTCTGACGCGCTGCAGGAGCTGCCCAGCTCGGGTGTTCCGCCAGGCTGATCTACCCCAGCTGGGATGCTCGGCGGTGAGCTATTGCTTTGGAGTACAGGCCGCACAATCCAGCCGTGATGCATGGAGGGCGGTGAGCAAAGGCGGGAGAACTCGCTATGTGGCAGCAGGAAAAGAAACCATTTGCCATCATTTAGCATTCACTTCATTATGCTTAAAATCAACTCGTATGGACGAATGTTCCTGTGTTTCCAAACACGTTTGACTATAGGGCCCCCAAGAATATGCACCTGCCATGAGCGCGTGTTTTGGCGTCTCCAGGTGGCGTTCTGAGGAGCTCATCCTGGGAGTGCTTCCAGCTGGATGCTTCTGCCTAATGGTTCCTCTCTATTCCCCTTACCTGAGACTCACCAGTCCCAGTCCGAGCAATTTACGCCTTGCGTCTTTTTTCAGCCAAGCTACAGTCTGCCTACTCAAACAAAGCTGCTACATCTCTTGCAGTTGGGAAGGGAGGCAGCGCTGATTAAGTAATTAATATAAAACAGTCATAATAATCGTTCCCTAAACCAAGCTGTATACTGCGTTCCACAGAGCTCTTCCTTTTCTGGAGTCACTGATTTACAATTCTTCCTGAGCTAAGCTATGGAATGTGGAAACGTCTCTTGCCTTCTCCCTTCGATGTCCCAAGCTTCCAGGCGATGGTGTCTTACCCTCAAATGGCGTCAACCCTGTCCCTCACACACCTCCTCAGCTGTGACATTCCCCCAAGCAGCCACCTTTGGATGGTTCTGAAGTCACAATTCTTGCCTGCTGTTACAGGAGGCAATCTTTGAGTACACTCTAATTTCCGACATTCTCTAAGCCTGCCATCACGCAGAGACGAGGCTGAGCCCTCTGAACAGTGGAGATTAGTGGATCATGTTAAAGTCAAAGAGGGATTATAATGCTTGTACTACACTGAGTCAAATTAAATGCATTTTGTTTGTACATCAGAAGATCTTGTTACTAAGGCTTCAGTGTCTTCCACTGGGTATAATAAGTTGCCAATAAAACATAAGTGTGTAGGAGAAGAAAAAGACCCTCAAGCAGAGAGTAAGAACAAAGTAAAGATGGTTGTTTGTTTGTTTTGTTTTTTTCTGGTCCATTCAACCTAGCAAATGGCATTCTTAACTCCGCTGATACCGCTCATATTTACTCTCTAGTGGGGGCGGAAAGCACTAGAGAGCTCTGTTCCGAATGGCTAGTTCTGGCATTTGTCTTATTTTACTTCACTACTCAGCTCCAGTCTATATATAGGACTCATTTAAAAACCTGACTCATTAAAAGAGCCTTCAAAGAGTGTACAAATATTTCTGGGCCCAGAAAACCTGCATTTTGGTTCCATGACATCCATGACTCTCTTCTGTTCCTTCAGCCATCTCTATCTGTAGACGTTGCTTCCCATATTATTTGGATAAGAGAAAATATGTGCCTTTATTTTAAAATTCTATTAAGAGTTCTCCGCTAATTAAGAAATCCAAGGAAACGTCAACAAAAATACAGGGAAACAATATAGCAAATTTCTTCAGATCTGCTTGGCTGTTTTTCTAGACACTTATTGGCATTGGCAAAAGTAGATGTGATCTCTAAAAGAGCATGCACTAGTAAATTCAACGTGTTTGAACTTTGAAACCTGAGAAGGTGGGGGTCTGGGAGCACCTGCAGGGCCCCTGCAATGCAGCTCACTCCCATTCCCTCCTGGTCTTTCTCCAACACCTCCACTGGGCGCCTGTGGACAAGCTAGTGCGTGGATGGCTAACTGTTTCTTCTACCAATATTCCTGTGCTTTAAGCCCTGCTAAAAAGCAATGTGATTGTTCCAGAACCACGTGTCCTCTGCTATGGGGAAGGCAGGACTTCTCTCGTGAAAGACGAGCTCTGTGTGCAAGCAGCTCTGCTGCCATCATGAAGGGAGAAGCTAATCTGGGGGGAAGACATGAAATGAAACCTGTAATTAAGATCGTGGCTTCTATCTGGAATGCCGAAAGCTGTAAGCAGCATCCTTACAGCAACATGGATGGACAGGACACAAGTTCACAACTTTCCTTTCAAGCATATTAGAGAGCTAATGATGCAGGGCAATAACTAAATCGAAGTCTAAGGAATTCCACCTTTCCCGGTAAGAATTCCACTAAATTATTTATTCAACAACTAAAGGCCAACTGTTGGCTCATGAGAGAAAACAGGAAATGGGCACTGGCTGGTCCAAGCAGAGTTTGCATGCCTCGCATGCTCTTCTCTTTGCACCTCACTGGGTGCTCACCCAAAAGACAAGAATACCAAGAAAGCATCGCTGGAGACACGAGTCTGGAGGAGAAGAGTGTCCACTTGGTAAAGGCACAAAGCCCTGCCTTGCTCCATCTCCCTACGGGACTGTGGGGAAAGGCAGCAAATGCTGTGGCCTCAGGGAGCAGTAAAAACCATTGATGCTGGGGAAGGGAAAGGACAGAAAATCCAAAGCCCAGGCCTCCAGCTGGGGCAAGATGAGCCCCTGAGAAGGCCACGAGCCCAGCCACCCCCAGGCACTGAGTCCAGCAGCAAGAAAGAGGAGTCTACTACCGACCTTGTCATGAGACACTCAGAGAGGTAGGACATAGCTATAAAGACTACACTTTCATTAGTTGACTACTTGAAAGAATCAGTGGCCTTAAAGATAGGTAAGTAGAAATAACACAAAATGAAAGCCAAGAGAAAAAAATAAAGGAAAAAGAAAAACAGAACAAATCATCCAACAGCTGTGAGAAAATATGAAATAGCTTAATTTGAGTGTAACTGGAATTCAAAGAGGAAAAGAGAACAGGGCTGAAAAACTATTTGAAGAGAAAATGGCCAAGAATTTTCAAAAACTAGTGAAAAAATCATAAAACCACACGTCCAAGAATCCCAGTGACCACCAAATGTGGTTAAAAAAAGAAGCTGGGCATATGTTGCTCAATCTTTTGAGAGCCACAAAACAAAGAGCAAGCCTTGAATATGGCCAGACCAAAAAGACAACATTACATAGAGAGGCACAAAGCTAATTTTATGTGAGGTCTCATCAGAGATCAGGCGTAAGACAATGAGGGATATTTCTGAAGTGCTGAAAGACAATAACTATAAACCCAGAATTCTAACCAGTTTGTGTTTTTTCAAATGTGAAGGAGAATCATAAACTTAGAGCATTCATTGCCAGGTGATCAGCTCTGCAAGAAACGTCAAAGAAAGTTCTTTAGCCAGAATAAATGAAGATAAATATACAATTTACCTTTAAATTAATTGTTCTAGAGATACTTGTCTAAAGCAAAAAAAATACTATCAACAAATTATGCATTTGTAACATTTGTAAAGGAAAATGTATGAAAAAATAACACAAAAGATTAGCAGAAGGAATCAAGTGTATGGTGTTGTCAAATCCATCCACTACACGTGAAGCAGTTTTTTATTATTTGAAGGTAGACTCTGATTAATTAAAGACATATACTGTAAGCATTAGAGCAACTAAATATTAGTGTGTAAAAGAATGAAATAGAACACAGATAAACAATTGAGAAAACCCAAGGAACCCAAAGCTGGTTCTCTAAGAAGATCACTAAAATTGCTAAACTTCTAGACAGATTGATTGAGAAAAAGAGAAAGACACAAATAACCAGCACTACCAACAATGGAAGTGATTGCTACAGATTTTAGAGATATTGAAAGGATAATAAGGATAACAGATTTAGAGATATTGAAAGGCTAACAACTCTATAGCAGATGAAATTCACTGAAGGACACATACTCCCAAAGCTCATGCAAGGAAAAAAAGAAAAAAAAAAAAAAAAAAAAAATAGGTGACCTGAATAACTCTATATCTATTAACAAAATTGAATTGTAGTTAAAAATCTTTCCACAAAGAAAACTCCAGACCCAGATGGCTTCCCTGGTGAATTCTATCGAGTATTTAGGGAATAAATAATGAAAATAAGAGACAAAGTCTTTCAGAAAATTGAGGAGGAGGGAATATTTTTGTATCCACTCTATTAAGCCATTCTGATACCAGTCTAGACAAAGGCATTACAAGAAAGCAAAACCACAGACCAATATCCCTAATGAATGCAGATACAAAACTTCTAAATAAAATTTAGCAATTTGAATACAGCAATATATAAATATGGATAATACAGCATGACAAATTGAGTTTATCTCAAGAATGCAAGTTTGTTTTAGTATTACAAAAGCAGTCGATGCAATTTGTCATGTTAAAAATTGAAAAAGCAAAGCAAAATGGTCATCTCTAAAGAAGCAGAAATATTATCTGAGGGAATCCAACATTCATTAATGATTAAAAAACACTCCACAAACTAGGAATAGAAAGGAACTTCAAACTGATAGAGGGCATCTATGAAATACCTACAGCTAACATCAAACTTAATGGTGAAAGACTAAAAGCTTTCTCCCCAAGATCAGAAATAAGGATGTCAGCTGTCCCTAATTCCCTTCAACATTGTCCTGTAGATGCTAGCCAATGCAATAAGGCAAAAATAAGAAATAATAGACATCCAGTTTGGAAAGCAATAAATACAGCTGATTTTATTTGCAGAAAATATGTTTGTGGCAAAAAGCAAATCACTTATTTCCTGAGAGAAGAGTTTGAAGGTTCTACAAAAGGACACAGGCAAACTTTTGGGGGTGGTGGATATTTTGATGATTTGAAGCTGTATGGACCCCAGAAAAGTATATTCTTAAAGTTAAGCCATTCCTGTGGGTATAAACCTATTGTAAGTACAACTTTTTTATTAGGTTACTGCAGTTAAGTCGTGGCCCAAGGTGGGTCTTAATCCTCTTACTGGAGTCTTTTATAAGAGAATGAAATTCAGACAAAGAGAGAGAAAGCCACAGAAGCAAGAATCTGGAGCCTAGGGAACTAGGAAGAGAAGGGAGAGACCAGCAGAAGCTGCCATATGCCTTGCCATGTGGCAGAGGAACAGCAGATCACTGGTAGCCGGTCTTCGGGAAGAAAGCATTACCGGTTAATGCCTTGATTTGGACATTTTTCTCAGCCTTGAAACTGTAAGCTTCTAATTAATAAATCCCCATTGTTAAAAACCAACCCATTTCTAGTATATTGCTTTTGGCAGCCTAGCAGACTAAAACAGATGTGTTCACTTTCTTGATTGTTTTGCTGGTTTCAGAAGCACTACAAATATGTCAATGCAACAAATTTTACACTTTAACTATTTGTAGCTTACTGTACATCAATAAAGCTGTAAGAATAATAAATAAATTAATTCAATAATAAAAACTCAATGAAAAAAATGTGCAAAAAATATTCGTACTGACACTTCACCAAAGAGGACCAACAGATGAAGGATAAACACACAAAAAGATGCTCAATATCATTAGTTATTAGGAAAATGCAAATTAAAATTATAATGAGGTACCACTACACATTTAACTAGATTGGCAAAAATGAAAAAGAAAATCTGACAATGCAACTGCTGGCAAGGATACAAAGCAAATGTACCACTCATGCCATTGGGGTGTAGGACAAATGGTGCAGCCACTTTGGAAAACAGTTTGGCAGTTCCTTATAAAATTAAACATACACTTACCATATGACCCAGCATCCCATTCCTAGATACTTACCCAATTGAAATGAAAACACATGTTCATGCAACATCCTGTATGTGAAAGCTTAAAGCCACTTCATTTGTAATCACCAAAACATGGAAACAATACTAAAATGCCCCTCACCTGAGGTATAGAAATAAAAGATAAAAAGATATGATCTACTGACACATACGAGAAAATGGGTAAACCCCAAATCCTGCTGCTTGACACAAGTGTACATTTATGGAGAATTGCAGGTGCACTGAAAGATGAAGTTTACTTCATGTAAACCATATCTTTAAAAAAAGGGAGAAAAATCAGTATTAGCTTGGCTCTTTCAAAGAGAAATCTGGTAACTTAATAGTTACCTCCAATAAACATAGCACATTTTGAAGTAAACTTTTTTGAAAAACAGTAAAAAGAAAGAAAAGTAAAAGCACAGGAAAGAGAGGAAAAAAGCAGAGAGCCCTTTTCACCACGTTTGTATAACATGGAAATGTGGAGTGGCTATTATCAGGAATTTGAGGTTTCTTAAGTATGTAAAAGAAGTTATTTACCTCGAGATTACACCATAGCCATGCAATAAAACTGTTTTCGAGGTAACAATAAAAGCCAAAAGCTCCTGAGTTTTAATTTTATACTCCAACTATTCAAAAACACAGCCCCTCTTCAATGCTAGCCTATACATTGCAAGGCAAATGACAAATGAGCAATGTTCTCCAAGGATCAGTTCCTTTTAATCCCCATGATTAATCCACATTTATTCTCCTAAAAATATGTAAATCCCACAAATCAAGTAAAGTATTACTAATTACTTGGTATTTAGTTCTCTTACATGGAATTTCTATAGTGATGTAGCATGAATTATGAAAAGCTATGGACGAGAGGGCCCATGCTGTTGAAGCCATCGCTTTATTGTGTTTATCGCTTCTATAAAAGTCAGTGAAGATATGGAGAGTAAGTGGATGAACAAGACATATCTGTTGACGCACGAATCTCTTCTTACGGAAATTATACTCTTTTCCGGAATCGAGCTCCTTTGTCCTCAAGTGCTGAAACTGTACTTCCTTCCACCACCCCGTGCGCCTGCTCTGGCAGAAGCGTCAAGCTCTCCCACCGCTGTCTGGGGGGCGGCAGGAGCCGCACTTTGGCATAAGTGGGCTCCAAGTGAACTCCCAGCCGCCCGAGTCGGCCGCGGGCGTGCCCTCGGCCTAGCCAGGGGCATCTGAGCCCCTCAGGCTTCGCCCCGGAACAAGGGGCCCCGCGGTATGTTCGCTCAGAGTTCTGGGGCGAATTAAGTAACACCCAGAAGCCCACATGGGGGCATGTGGCACACAGTCGGTGCCTCACAATGCTCAGAGGCTCTCTACCATTATTCTTCACCTATTCTGTTCCCCCGTGACGCTCTCGGAATGAGCTCTCTCTCCATCCTCCCCCGATTCCCTCAGCTTCCATCCGGGCCGCACACGGCGGAGTCCCCTGCCCGTCGCCGCCCGGCCCGGAGGGGTGGCCGCAGGGCTCCCTTAAACTGCGAGCTCTGGAGGGCCAGCGCTGCGGTGAGTCTCCAACCCAGCCACGGCGGCCCAGGTGCTCAGGGTTACCTGAATAAATGCAAGCCTAAGGCGCTCTAAGTCCCTCTCAGCACAAACGGAGCCTGACTCTGGGTTTCACCCCTCGGAAGAACGCCCAGGCCACTGGCTACTAAGAAACCGGGCGCAATGGAGAGCGGCCCCGCTTCCTCAAGGCCGGGGCTCGGCGCCTTGGCCGCCCTCCTCCACGCAACGGGGGGCAGCGCGGTGCGGGGCCGCGGGGCGCACTAGGTCGCAGAAGGGCCCGTCCCGGGCGATAAGCGCGGGAGCGACGACGGGCGGCCGGCGCAGGGCACAGCCGCGCTGCGCACGCGCGCTGGCGAGGCGGCCCGACCAACCGGCGTTTGCGTAGAACCGGCCAACCCGCCAGTGCGCAGGCCCCGGATGCCAGAGGCCCCGGGCTGCCTTTCCCGCCGCGCGCCTCAGGGCCCTTTGCACGTCAAAACGTGTTTCAGGAAAGCGCCCTTTGCCTGCAGAGGGGACGAGTCAACACAGGCTTCGCCCGTCACTGCCCCCCTGGCTGGAATCCGTCTTCACGTGCTCAGTCTTCCTAGGGAGTGGGGATGCACTGGGCTAGACGAACCACTCTAAGGGCATCTTGGAGTAGGGGCTGGACTGCGGCTTCTGTGTGAGTCAGTCTCACCCTCTTTGAGTCTCAGGTTTTGTATTTGTAAAGTGAGATTTAAAAAACCCAATCGGGTTCATGAGGATCTATGCAAAATCCCTAGTAAATAAGAACTAATTGATCCCCTTGGTATTGTTGATCTGTGTCATCTGTTTTTTTTTCTATGCCTGGATGTTATTCGGATTAGCCTAACTTAAGAAAGCCCAAATATGTAAGGTTAAATTTTAAAAATTAATAGATTGGGTATGATCATTTACAAAACTGAATTTCATAAACAATTTTTGACTATTAGTCATTAAATCATTATTTGATTTATATGTGCACACCTTTTTATCAAAAACTCCAGGAATATATCAATTACATGAAAAGTTCATATACTAAATGGGACTTTGAAAGTTGTATACACTATCAATCAGCAAATTTTGTTTTATAGGCAAAAGCCTGTTAAATTTTGCGTAAATGGTGTTCAAAGTGGGAACAAAGAGCTATTCTCAAAACAAAACAAACAGGAATCAACAACTTCCAATAGAGAGTATATTTTGTGGACCACATCCTTCCCATAATAGTCAACGCCCTTTTTCCTTTGACACTCAGAAACTCCTGCAGACTTGGAGCATGGAGCTTCTCCAAGCAGACAGTATGGAAGGGCTGTTTACTGTCCCTCTCTGTGCTCTCAGCATGGGTGATATTTCTTGGACAACTTCAGACGAAGTGGGAGACGTTGCTTTAGATTACAACTTTGAATTCAGATTACATTCAATCCATTCAAAATGCCCTGGAATAGGGATATTCTCAGTTGAAATGAAGAATTTCTAGTGCATATTTTGTTAAATTATACGAGCTTTCTGCTTTAAAATTTTTAAGACATAATCTTTACTCCAGAACATAAAAGTTGTCCACTGTGCAGTGCAGACAGGCTCATTAATTTATGTCATAAAACTGCTCCCTGAAAGGCAGTTTTTCTCCTGCTTCCAAGAGCCCTTTATTGACTGTTTCAGTCTCTAAGGAAAAATACTGCCAAGGCAGGGGTGTCCTGCTCCTGTACTCTGCATTGACCTAAGGGAACAATACCTATTTCTTACACTTTCTAGAGGGAATGGACTGTGCATATTTTCAAGAGTATCTCCATGAAGGAATAGGATGAGGAAGAAAAGCTTAGAAATTCGATCCTTCCTAATTAATATATGGCTGGCAATGTGGTTTTGTGTCAGGTGATCAGGTGTGGCTCAGCTTCCCCCCAGCTGCCCCTTTAATCAGGTGGGATTTTTGTTGTCAGTGTTCACAGGCTCAGGCTGCGGTAGCTCAACACTCCATTCAAAAGAGAAGTGTTTTCTGAACAATCTGGCATGTCACTGGGTTTGCCCCGAGAGGCAAGGAGGGGTGCTGGAAGTGGCTTCCCAGCCAGCCCGCCTCGGGCTCGGCGGGGTGAGCTATGGTGGCCCGCAGGCCATCACGGGGCAGGGACCTACACATGCCCGTGTTCACCTCCCATGCCACCTTGGACAGCCAGCATCCAACACACGGCCCTTATCCTCGGGTGGGGCCAAAGTGCACTGCCCTGGAGGTTATGATGGCCACATGTCTGTGATGACACTGTAGGCACTTTCTGAGGATTTCCCAGCTGCTGTACCCTCCGTGTAGAACGGAGGTGTGGGCTGAAGAGAGCACAGTCTCCTTCCCACTTCTTAGCTGCTTTGACTCACTAAGCTAGGAGAACCTTCGGGAATGGAATTCCAAGGCAATAGCTTTTTAATATATTTTAAGCCTTTGGTGTCAAGAGTTTTCAAAAGTATTTTTGGCAAAATGATAAATTTTGGATGTCTTACTCTGTATTATATTGCCACTCTTTTTGGAATTTTGGAGCACGCGTCGACGCAGTTGATCAGAAGCCTTGGGTGCTGGTCATTCCGTGTTCAGAACAATTTTGTTTCAGAAAGGAACTGCACTGCACAGACCTGATGGAGAAGTGTCCCATAATCAAATGCATTCATGGTTCTGGAAAAAAAAAACTCACACAAAGTAGTCCAAGTAAAATCAACAGATTATTTCTCTTCATCTCAAAACAGGTTTGCCCCAATGCATTATGAGATAACTTTTGATTTTCTGAGATGTAGGGGTTTCAGGACTGCAGATGCTATGAGCCTGAGCAAGCCCAATCCCTCCCTGTTTTGGAGGCAGCAGTGGAATGAGCGTCACTGAGCCAGATTCTGCCCCCTGCTGCTCATGGACAACTTCACCATTGGTCACGGCCCCTTCTCATCGTGATGCGTCACCATCTGGAAGGTAAATCACGAGTCACAAGACCTACAATGTAAGCTCCATGAGGATGACATCCTTTTTCTTTTTTGTTCCTGGTGTATCTCAAGTGCTCGAAAAATGCCTGGCAAGTAGTAGCCACTCAATAAATATTTGTTAAGTAAGCATTTAATTATTGTCACCTAAATAGTTTAAATGAGAATTTTATATGAAGTTATACAATTGTTTAATGATAGAGTTGAAGCAATTACAAGTTCTACTAAAATATGTCATAATGCTCCAAGTTGCATGCTGGTAGAATTAGCTTGTCCATCCAAGAAACATTTAAGGAGCCCCTGCTGCCTCCCTTCTGCTAGAGTGGGTGCTGAAGAAATGCAAAGGCATATAGATCAAGGACCCAATTTTCAAGTTACTTATAACTTACCAAAAAGCTAAGATAGGCAAAAGCGGCAGGTGCAGCTATTTAATATATAATATTAAGAACCACAAGAAACTTAAAACAAATATATGTGTGAGTTCTAACAGGAGATATAATTCTCAGCTGGAGATATCTGGAGAAAGCACCTAAACAGATTTTGAAATTTTGATGTGGAGGAGGGTTTAAAAAATACCAGTTGGATGGAACCACATACATAGAATCACAAAGATGGTGAGCCACAGGGTATTTTGGGAGACTATAGACTATCCAGGATGAGTCCAGTGTAGAATGAGAGAAGGGGTGTGAGTGTGAGTGAGTGTGGGTGAGAGTGATGGTGTGAGTGTACAAGTGTGTGAAAGTGTGGGCGAGAGTGAGTGTGAAAGGCTGAGTGTAAGTGTGTATGAGTGAGAGGGGTTGTAAGTGTGTGTGAGTGAGTGTGCAAGTTGAGTCAGTGTGAAAGCAGGAGAGACTGAGTATGAGTGTGTTTGTGTGTGTGAGAAAGAGAAAGAGAGGGAGAAGGGAGAGAGAGTGGATGTTGAAGCCGGATTGAGCAGTTTAGGGTTTTTTTTCACTTAAAACATGGAGCATCTTTCAAGGATTTTGTGTGGCAGGGTGCTTTGAGGCTGGAGAGATGTGGTATTTGCAGCTGTATGTTACCCAGAAAAGTGCGCTCTTAAACCCAACCCATCCCTCTGGCTGTGGACTCGTTGTAAGCCGGGCCTTTTGATGGGGTTGCTTCAGCGGAGGTGTGGCCGGCTCAGTCAGGGAGGATCTTAGTCCTAGTACTGGAGTCCCTTATAAGTGACAGCAATTCAGACGCAGAGAGAGAAAGCCACGGAAGCAGAAAGCTGAAACCCGCAAAACCCGGAAGAGAAGGAGAGAACAGCTGGCACTGCCACGTGCCTCGCCGTGTGGCAGAGGAGCCAGGATCTCTGGCAGCCGGTCTTTGGGAAGAAAGCACTGCCTGATGATGCCTTGATTTGGGCATTTTCCCAGCCTCAAGACGGTGAGTGAATGAATTCTCATGGTTTAACCCGACCCATTTCGTGCTGTGTGCTCGGAGCAGCCTGGAAACTGAAGCGGGAGGACAGGTGTCCTCCTGCCAGCCTGACTGCCCAGCAGTTCCTGCCTGTGGGCTGGTGGCACTGAGCACATTTGGCCTCAGTCTCTTCTGTCCACACTGTGGGTGTCGACAGTGAGCTCTCCAGAGTCCTCGGGAAGTTCTTAGGGAATTCCTGACCCTTCTTAGAGCTCAATGGAGACTAGCCTCAGGCACAGCCTTGTCTTAAAGACCCATCAGGTAACCCTGAGAAGGGGACTGGGGGGGTCCTACAGAACCTTGGCACTGAGACTAGCCCAGAAACTGAGGGTCAGAACCAGATGGAGTCAAAGGGGCTGGAAATTCAGGGAGCGACAGAGAAGTGGAAATTGCAGACCTTGATGGCCGACTGGAGGTGTATGAATTCAAGTTCTGAGCCTACCTGGAAGAGAAGCAGGGTGCTCAGCTGTAAAAGAAAAATAGGCTGAGTTGGGTCTGAGACACATCTCATTTGAATTCCTAGTGAGATCGAGACGGAACGGAAATATCTAGGAAGAGGTACAGACTGGAGTTTGTAAATCTCACAGACCACAGCATTTTTGATCCAAGGTGCCCTCAATTGTCCAGACTGATCCCCCCACAATTTAGAACAGAACCCTCCAGCTCAGGGGGTTGACACACTCATCCACACTCACACATGGTGGTGATGGGTGTGCTAGGGCCAGTCTATGGATTGCCTTGTTCAGTGATACTTACAAGGTGCTAGTTGAGGACAAGTCACAGGGAAGGCGGATATAAAGTTCTCTGACTACATGCAGCCAAGCCACACAATTTTGCTGGAATACTTCTGGGGGTTCACACACAATCACCCTCATACTTGATTACAATAGCTTGATCTGAGAAAGGAGATTATAATAATTTCTGAAAAGGGTTTGCTCGATAAACGCCTTCCTGTTAAAGCATTGTCCTTTTTCCATTTGTGGAGCTTTATGATGTGTGCTGGGTATTCCTTAGGCTAAAGTCTTTATTGTGCACACACTTTCACGCTTAGGAACTTGTCCAGGGAGCCACCGAGAAATAATGGCAAAATCGGAACTAGATCTCCTTGTCCCTGGAGTTTTCACGCTGTGGCATAGTGTACTGAGCCGTACGCTCCCCTGTGTGAGTTTCTGGATTAAGAACTGGTGATGGGTGAAAGGGTTGGCCTAAAATAATAAGATGCAATAATACATTTTTCTAAAGGCTAAGTTTCTTTAAACACCAAAATAAGGCAAAGACAGAAAGCAATTTTTAAAATATCATTTGCTTAATTTCTGTTGTTAGGATTTCCTTCTGGCCTGCAACCAAATCGTTAAATTATACTTCGGAGAACGGTCTATCCACCAATCGGCACATCCCCGTTTGTGTATTTCCCTAGAGAGACATAACAGAAATACTCTGCATCTTTGGTCATTAGACGAGGCAGCGACGAAGGCGGGGTGTTCGCAGGGCCGTCAGGTGACAGCCAAGCCCGCAGCTTAGATCTGCCTTCAGAGCTCAGGTGTTGCCCTGCCCGGGGCTGGCCGTCGTAGAGCGACGCGGAGCCTGGTGGGTCTGGCTTTGAGCTGGTGGCGCTGAGCGTCTAGGTGGACAGGCATGGAGGGCCCCGGCGGTCAGCACAGCCACGTGGCCCCACCTGACAGCCACGAGGACTCGTTCCTGCCTCTGTGCCCACGAGGCTCGGGCCCACGGGCGCCGGAGCCCGCCCAGCCAGCAGTGCCAGCGCCGGAGCCCGGCCCCTGCTCTAGCATGGTGTGCAGTTTTGAGAAGTCCCTTCCCGATCTGTGAGGCAACAGAGACAGTTTCCCGACTGTAAGTAGGGTAAGTGCTGACAAGGTGCGCGATATGGGCTTTAAGGGACAACAAACTTGGTGCTAAAAGCAGTGAAGGAAATAGTCTTTTTCTGAGCATTCTTTTAAAAATAGTCTCTCCTTCTAATGGGTACATCTTAAAGCCCATTGCTTAAATCCTAAACGATTAATTAAAAGCACGAAAAAACCACTGGGCCATCGTGTGGCTATGACAGAGTTCACTGTTATTATTTCTCCCCCACACACTGTGGGGCGATTACGTGGGACGTGCAGTGTTGTCTGTAATGGAGTGAACGCAGTGACAACGCAGTGTGCCAGGGGCGAGAGCAGGTCAGGCACAGAAAGTGGCTTTCACGGCCGTGTGTCCAAAGTCCTACGGCTGTTCTCCATCAGGAAGAAGAGGGAGGGCAGTGGGCCGATCTGTCCAGTGCACCCAGGGCAGCCAGCTCTGTCCATAGGTCTGTCCAGTACATCCAGGACAGCCAGCTCTGTCCGCAGTTCTGTGCAGGCCAGCACTCTCTGTCTGTCCAGCAGCACCCAGAGCAGCCAGCAGTGTCCGCCTGTCTGTCCAGCACACCCAGGACAGCCAGCACTGTCCGCAGTTCTGTCCAGCACACCCAGGGCAGCACTGTCGCCTGTCTGTCCACTGCTCCCAGGGCAGCCAGCAGTGTCCATGCGGCTCTCCCTGAGTCCACATACGATCTCTCAACCTTCTTTCTCTTTCGAAGGCTGTGGGCACCTGCAGTAAAAGCAGTAGAAGCCAAATGGGCTTCTGTCTTCTGCTGAATAAAATGTCCCGCAGGTCACAGGTAGTGGGGCGGGCAGGCAGCATGCCGGGCCCCACTTGCTCGGCTCTGCAGTCAGGGCTCCAGTCTGTGGGTGGCACTGGCATTCTTCCCCGTGCCACGGGGTATCCAGTGAGCACAGACGGCACCAAGAATGCACATTCTAGATCACAAAGGGTCCGCCGCAGAGCGCAGGCTGGCGTGAGAGGGTGCCTGAGGGAGGACAGCGTGGCTCTCCAGCGCTTCCTCTAGGGATGCCCTATTTGGTAGGTAATGATATTATTAATAAAAAGGCCTGAGCTGCCTTTCTAAAAACGCTAATCGCATGTATTTAATGCCTTCCCTTTTTCAGCAGCCCCATCTCCAGTTTTTGTGCTACGCAATAGCCTATTTGCTGTTGGCCGACAAATCATTTCAAAGTATGCATCTGTTTTAAGATAAACAAGAAACAGCAGACTCCGTGGCGCTTCTTAGTACAAATGATGCAGAACTCAAGTGGTCGGTAAGGTTTAATTCGTTGTCCTGACAACTGGCCTTCAGAAATCGGGGAACATATCCCCAAACTTCTTAATTCATGTGCAGAAGCACTCAAGGAATCCAGCTGGGGGGGTTATTTCAGTTTAGTTTAGGTGTTTAAAATTTGTTCTTCAGTGTCTTCTTCTACCCCCACAAAACTGACTAAACCACAGGACGGTTTCTAAAAATAAGGAACCATCAAATCTGGTCATTTAAATGCAATTGCATTTTTTAAGGAATCCAGGATTTCAGTTCTATGTTTTGGTTTGTGCACTGAAATGCACTTTCCCTTTGCAATCCTTTATCCCCTCTAGCTTAGCATTTTTCTAACATTTGATTGGCTTGATCTTATTTTTAATATTTTGTTTACCCTGATTCTAGAGGACAGTCTATGCTTTCTCTCCAAAGGGGAGGCACGAGCGGGTTCTCTTTTAGGTGTGGTCACGCTGGACAGCTGAGTGGAAGGACGTTCCTCAAGTGCTGGGCGCACACGTTTCGGCTCTAGCATCCACGACTGCCATCAAGACACATCTGCAAGGTGATTCGCGAAGCTAAAAGTCACTGAAATGGTGACTGTTTTGACCACTTCAATGTGGGAATCTAGGAAAGCACTCATCAAAATCCAGGACAGAGGTGGGAACTCCTGGCAGGCTTGGAGTGGGGTAATAAAGAGGCAGAAGGCCATAAAAGCAGGTGATTTAGAGGAACCCAGGCGTTGAGCACAGCTGATATTTTAAAATCTGACGTTATTTACAGTATTTATTTTAAATCTCAATTTAAATTGGCTTAAGGTAAAAACTGTGCCCTCTCTTCCCCTCAGAATTAGGATGACCCCCCAAAAGGAAGACAGAATCGTTATCGGTTGACTTTTAAAAGGAGAGAAAAGTTGCCTGAACCGTCCACGAAGAAGCCAAGGATGCCTGAGCTGGACGGCGGCGAGAGCAGGCGTGGGTGCTGGTCCCCACAGGGCTGGCCTGGCCGGCCCCAACCCCCAGGGGCCTCCGCGCCGGCCTCCGCTCGCCAGCGCTGCACCAGCCCCTCCACGCTAAACGCCGTCCTAGCTGTAAACAGGTGCGCGTTTTTACCGCTTGTCAAAACAATCCTGAAATCCCATTTTCCTTTAATAAAGTATAGTTTTGTCTTCCAGATGTATGCTTGAATAAGATGTCATACTCTGTTTTTGTTCAGGATTGCACCCCACTGATGTTCTTAGGCAGCAAGAAAATTGCCTTATTGGAGCACGTTGCTGGTGTGACTGCAGAGCCAAGTTTCGCATTGGTATTGCACACATGACATATTCAGAAACCTTTGAGTGAGACTATGAATATCAAGCAATTGAAAGGATTATGCAGGCTCTGTTTTTTCTTCTTCGGGTATAAAGGTTGTGGTTCTGAACGAGTGTCTTTCAGATCAATATAATTGTGTCATAAAAACATGACACAAAATAGTTTACTTTGCAGCCTTTCACACTTGCCTGCCTCACCCTGCCTCTCTGCGATCTGTGTGGAATTGCCCTTTCTTCAGCTGACAGGAGTTGCGTTGCATTTTTGTGTTTCTTCAGTCCCCACGCCCACATGGGCGCCCTTGATTTGCTGTGGAATAGAGGAGTGCGTGGAAACCACATTTTGCCTGTCGTGGAGGATGGGGGAACCTAATTCACTGCATTCAGTGCTTAGATGAGGTGTGAGGTGCCCCCTCCCCACTGAGGACACACACACACTCAGCATACCCACATACATATGCTCGCACACTCCCACAAATTCACACACATGTACACACAGACACGCATGCACACTCATATACTCCCGTATTCTCACACACAAAGGAGATATGTACAAGTGTGGCTGGCTCGGGAGTGAACTCTGGAATTGTTGTCTGTGTTGGTGTTTGGAACTGTTAGCGATAGGCTCACAGTGAAGGTCAAGCATTTGCCTCTGGCCTCTGCACCGTCCCCTAGATGAGCTCAGTGTGCTGCATGGCAGGGGACCTTGTGGGTCACATCACTCTGCCAAGGAAACCTCAGAGATGCCACCCATGCCCCACGTGGCCTGCCTGAGAAAGCAGGTAGACCAGTAACCTTTCTGGGCTCCAGGGGAAAGCCAGGGAGCCTTAATGTGGGAAGTGAGTGTGTCCCAGACAAAAGGGGAAGGCAGGAAGAGGACACTTGAAAGTGATTAATAAGAAGCGTTGGATTAAATCCACATTAACCTGTACGTCTGGTCACTGGTTGCAGCTGTCTTTTAGCAATAGTCTCAAGTTAAAATGAGGACATTTCATGTCCAAAGTCCCTCCATTTCCCAGTCCACATCTAAGTGTTTGTACAGCACATCAATATGGAAATACTGCTGGCGTGAAGACCTCAGCTTTTGGTGCAAAGCATGGGGAGTGATGTACCTCCCTCTAGATGCAATGACTTTCCTTGTAAAAGAACACAAACCAAAACCATCCCACAGAAATCCCCAACTGCTTTGTCCAGCTGGGTAGCATCACTTAAAGGAGAAAGTGAAGTAATACGTAGGGAAAAACTGCCTGCCAAAAGCATGACTCGTGCTTTAGGCCCTGCTGCTGTAGAGCCGTCCCCAAGCAGGGACCTCATACTAGTGGTTTGCCCAGGAGGGCGGAGATGGAAACCCTTCCAGCAGCGAGCTCCCGTCGCTATAGGAGGGGATGGAGACTCGGCTCTTCACTTTCTCGCTTTCTCTTTTTCTTAACATCTCTGTCTTTCCTTCACACTTTTCTGGCTCATGTCCCTTTTTGTTTTCATCCCTCTCTTGCCATCAGGGCTTGAGCCCCCTTCAATACTCCCGAAGAAAGATCAGGGCAATAGTGCGGGCAAGGTGCTACGCAGACGGAGATTCGGCCACGGGGATGCGCAGCAGAACTTCCACGCGCTGTAGAGCCTAGATTTCCCAGGATGAGAGAAGTTAGCTTCTAGTAAAATAATAGAACATACATCTTTTTAAAAAGTTAATGCTTTTGCTCTGTGTCTAACCAATTCATTATGCTAACTAGCAACTAAAGAAAGCTATTGATAGCACAGAAATGTTTTGAAATCCCCTTTTCTCCACTGAGCAATTATCTTACCCTGAGGAATCTTCTAGAGTGAGTTCTCACCACTTCCCTTGGTTTAGTTTTTCTCCTTTGCATCCTTGGAAGCATCATCTTCCACTCAAACAGGTCTTCTCACTGTATGAAAGTCATCTTTCTAGAGCTCCTATATAATGGTGAGCTTTATTCTTTTTTTCAAGTATTTATGGACATCAGTTGTTTGAAGTTAAATAGAAAAGGCATGAGACACATGATTGTCCCATAGAAATGGAACATCACAATGTACATGAGGTTCAACCATCAGTAAATACTGTTATAAAAAACATTTCCTCTCATCTTAAGGTTTTATACACACTGCATAGCTCATCCTTGCCAAACAAGCTCCACATTGTCACGAATGCTGAAACCCCTTCCCTTGTAAAATTGGACCCGTCTTTGGTTTCTTTTAACTGTGTACATCCCTCAGCAATGCCACTCCCCGAGTGTTTGTTGTTCTGTTCTATTCACTTTGTATACATAAGAGTCCCTCCACTAAACAAATGTGGCGTAGCAACTTCCTCTGCTGCTAGAAGATCGATGCATTTCATGCAATTTTGTTCCATGGGTGTTTATATGTTATCCTAGCACATTGGCTCTCCCATAAGGATGTGTCTATGGATGGCTGCTCAGGTGAAGTCTCAGCAGGGGCCAAGAGGATGGTTTCCCCCTTCCTTGGAGGATGGTTTCCCTCTTCCTTGGAGGATGGTTTCCCTCTTCCTTGGAGGATGATTTCCCTCTTCCTTGGAAGGAGATGGGTTTCCCCCTTCCTTGGAGGGTGGTTTCCCTCTTCCTTGGAAGGAGATGGTTTCCCTCTTACTTGGAGATCATTTCTCTCTTCCTTGGAGGATGGTTTCCCTCTTCCTTGGCTGATGGTTCTCCTCTTCCTTGGAGGGAGATGGTTTCCCTCTTCCTTGGAGGATGGTTTCTCTCTTCCTTGGAGGATAGTTTTCCTCTTCCTTGGAGGATGGTTCTCCTCTTCCTTGGAGGGAGATGGATTCCCTTTTCCTTGGCTATGTCAGTGGCACCCAGTGCGTGGGGATATCTGCAGGAGCCCCAGAGGTGCCCGCTGCCCCACGGCATTGCTGGGCTTGGTGGACACCTTCTCTTCACATCTGCCTGGCTGCCTTTAGTCCAAGCCCCATATTATTATGTAATTGAATATCCAGTGCAGCGTTTATCCTCCCCAGCTCCAATTCCTCTGCCCCTCCAGGCTTGTGCCAGGGCATGGTCTTTCACCAACCCCCCTGTTCCCTCTTCTTCTAGAAAGGCCCGTGTGTTCAACAACCAGTCCTGCCTCCTCCCATCCCCACAGGCTCTGCAGGATGGAGAGCAGCCCTGGGCTTTGCTCTCGGCTCTCACTGCCTCCCGACCACTAAGACAGTGAAACAGGCCCCACCCCAGGCGCCCCCCCACCCCCCCCCCTCACGTGCCCTTGGGCTCCTCGGTCCACTCTGCCTCTAGCCTCGAGGGTCAGCTGCCTCTTCCCCGCACGTGTGAAGTCAGATTCGGAGCCAGCAGACAAGGTGCACTGGCTCAGGTAGAGGGTGGTTGGACTGTGTGCAGGGGGCGGTGGGCCGGCGGGAGGTGGCAAGGGACCTGGAGGGCTGCTGGGGGCGCTGAGATAATGACACTTGCATTAGAGCTCCAAGGTTGACTAATCAGAAACCCAAGCCCCTTAGGGGGCAAATGTCACGTACAGAGGAGAGGTCTCTGCGCAGCGAGGGACGCGTTCGGCAGCTTTTCCCTGGAAAAGTGGTTTTCAGAAGCCACCGGCATCCCTGCAGAAGGCACGCATCCTCCCAGGAATCCGAGGGAAGTTCAAACACCCGGCCTGCCCAGTGGGGGGCCCGTCCCATGAGCCACAGCATGAAATTTTACTGCAAAATATCCTTTTTTTTTCTTATTTGAAAAGACAAATTATTAGCATTTTTAAACAATTTCAATATGTTTAATGGCTGAAAGTTAAGCTCAAACTGTTCCGCTCAGTGAGTAAAGTGCTGGGTCTGTAAACAGGAATCCTAAGTTACCCCAAGAGTACACTCATTTTAAATTTTACTTGAAAGCGGGATGTACGTTTATTACAATTTCAAACAAAATGCTAATGCCATTAAACAAATGAGGTTTAGGCAAATTAACTGCATTTTAATATTCTGAAAGCCTATGATATAGGACATTGTGTTACGAAACATTGGCTAGAAGTATCAGTTGCAGTGGGATTTTCATTGCTGTGAATCTCAGGAGAATATTTGTAATTAGTATCATTTGCCTAATACTTCAGGTTAATTAGAATATTTAATTGAATAGCTGTAATCTTCAGAGATGACTATATTATGATCAAATTAGCAGCCTCCCGGTTGCAGGCTGATCACACTGCTGCAGCCTGGCTGGCTTCTGCTGCCTGTGCAGCCCTCTGGAGCGTTCAGCAACATAAGAAAAAATCTGTTTCTTACACTTTTGAATTTTAATGATCCATTTGAACTCTGCCATCAACATTTAATTATTCTCGGAAAAAAAAGTCCCAGCCATGACTCCCATATGGCATGTTGGCAAATACACTTGCCCACAGCAGAGCCTGCACCTCTCCCAGCTCTGGGAAGAGATTTAGCAGTCTTCCCCACCCCCCCACCCCCGAATGCAAGGCCTTTTTTTTTTTTTAATAGTGTTTGCAAATACAGACCAGATGAAGCTTCACAGAAGAGGTTACTAGGATACTATTGAAACACCATTAGGAACAGATGAACTGAGTTTCAGAATGCCACAATGGGGTTAATCCTGCCATGCCTCCTACTGGACTTTGTGTATTGTGGCCAGAAGGGCTCAACTGGTCAGAACCTTGTTAGCCAGAAACACGATTTTCGGGGGAGATGGGGCAGCATTGCGGAGCTGTTTGGAAAAGATCTTCTCGTGAACTTGAGAGAGGAAGTCCCTGACCCTGTAGGATTTAGGAGACGTGTACCTGTACACGCGCTCTCTCACTCATGATGGGGAGATTCAAGGATCGTTACGGAGTGATTAAAGGGCTGCCCAGACACACTTAGGGAAACAACTACGGTGTGTCAAAATATTGTTCCCAAACCCAGTGCTGATGATGGCATACGAGCATTTTATGAAAGAGTGCGAAGGGAAGGGCCACGCAGCCCGCCGTTAGTAGGCAGGCTTTGCTGAATCCCTGGAAGCCCGTTTTCCCCGAGGGAGCCCCCTCCGGAGCTCAGTGGCACACAATAAGCCAAAAAAAAAAAAAAAAAAAAGTTCAGAAGGGAAAGCGATTTAAATGTTGGAACAACTTCTCATGACATAAATCATCGTTAGGTTTCCCCTCCTTGCAAATTGCTTTATATTACAAGCGCTAACCGAGTTCATTGAGGAGGAGGTCTGGAAGAAAGTCGGGAACAAGCAAGGAAGGTTGTGGCATAAACTGCCATTTAACAAAACAATTAATTGACTTGCATGTCCATCATCAGTTTTTTTTTCCCTTAGATAATCTTTGTTGTCCTTTCTGCCAGGATGGCACACAGCTTTAAGAATGCCAGAGGAATAGCAAAAATATATAGACAAAGGTGAGCTTTTAAATATAGACCTTATATGTCGCTTTGAAACTGTAAGAGGTGAGCTGAAAACAGAACTAATTTTAGCTGTGCCAGTAAACATCACACTGGTGACTTTCATTTGGGTTTGTTAACAGAAGTTAAAATAGCGTGATTATAATCAAGAACTCTGGCAAAAACAAAGCCCCATGGGCTCAAGAACCGCTGTTAATATAGCAGATATGAGAGGTGTTTTGGAAAAATACTGGATCATGTATTTAGCAAAACTCCTGAAGACAAACTTCTGTTATTAAAAAAAGGAATAGTTGTAAAAAGCTGGATCGCAATGGAAGAGGAAGAATAGTTCAGCCTGAATCAGGGGAGATAATCCCAGAATGGAAACAGACTTGGTGGTGGCAGGCCGCAAGCCATGAGGCAGGGGAGGCTGCGGGAAGGAGGTCCTCCTCCTGGGACCTCAGGTCGAATCTGGACGCACTGCACGAGAGCCCCTGGCTCACCCTCCGTGAGTGAAGGATCGGCACTGCCACCAAGACTCTGCTTATAGCCATCTTACTTTCAAATGTCTTCCAGATAATGATTTAAAATCCACTCCTAAGCAGCAGTTTAAAAAGCACCTTGAGGATTCATTTCAGTGACTGGTATAACTGCCTAATGGAAGCTTTCATATGAAATCTTGAAAATTCGCTGATTACAGAAATAGTGTCTGGAGCACACAGGCCCTTACGTGGTTCGCCTCTATAAATCTGGGCTCAAAATTGTTTTGTGCAAAACAATCCTACTTTTCGCGAGCTAATGTTATATTTATATAGATATATCCAAGTATTCATAGGTATCTTTTAAATTATTTTCACTCCTTAAAATGGGTGAGCATCTGCTAAAACCCATCATAGGCAGTCGCTAATCTCGAGTGTCAGTGCCGTGATGTACCGTCTCCTTCACGGAGGTACTCCCCACACTTCCAGAATTAAAAAATCTGCGCCACTAATTGTGGAACAAATTTTCAACAACCCTCTTTGAGAATCCAGCTCTAAGTATTCTCCCATCTATTAAACAGATGGCAGATAAGATTGTAAACATATTTGCTTCATATTGAATAGATAGTTTCTGGCATAATACTAATTAACAAATTAAATGACTGGCTTTCTGCATCACATTAGAGTTAAAACCACTTTGTAAGTTTGTCTTTGGTAGTTATTTACTCTGACAATAGCATGCAGTGAAAAACTGTTAAATGTTTTCCCAGCAACATTACGCATTGAGTAGTTTTCTTTTTTAAAACTCCATATTTTATTATAATTCATTTGACTTTCATTACAGTCACTCATTACAAAATGTATGTGCATCTCGCCGTCTCGAGGGCTGCAGAGTTCCAAGCCGCACGCGCTGTAATCGCGGTTATGTCTTTGGTGTAAGGAAGGCTGCTCAGAGGAGCAGCTCTGCTCCTGTTTCTCATTTTCTAGGTGGGGACTGTTCCGGGAAGGATTCCTAATGGGCTACCCTAGCAGAAAGGCCACTGGGGAGTGATTCCGTGGAGTGCGTTTAAAAGCACTCAGCTTCTTGCTAGTCTGCTTCTTCTGGAATGCAAGTGAGATCAGCCAAGCATACTGAGCAGCACGGCTGCATGTTAGGCAGGAGAGCCTTGAGGTCTTGGCGAAATCCCTGCTCTTTCTGGGACCCAGTGAATTCATCTATAAAATGGGAGCAGAAGGATCTTGTCACCCTCTCAGGGGAGACACTGCTGATTAAATGAGAAGAGATATGTGTGGCTAAGGAGTGAGTATCTCCAGGTTATAATGCTAACTGAGGTTTTTAGTCCAGAATGAAGCAGGATAAACATTTTCTTTTGGTGGAGAAATGGGATAAATTATCTACAATAATCTTTATGCCTCAGTGCCCATGTGTTTTGTGGGAAATGATTTCCAGTCTGAATTACCCAGGTGGTCGAGTGCTCCAAAGAATATTTCTTTGGGCTTAGGCCCAAAGAATATTTCTCTTTCTGTCCTTTTTTTGAAATCATTTTCATAACTTAAAAATAAAATATTCCTATTTGGAAAATAATTAGAAAATCCTGCATCATAAGATACTTGCCAAAACCAGGAACAAAAATATGGGACAGAAACATTTAGGCAAAGCTTATGTGAGGTAACCACACAAACCCTTTCCCAAATCTTAACATTTTCACTGGACTTAGCAAAGACTGGTGAACCAATTAAATCACTGCATGGTTGATCAGCAGTCGACCATCTCAAGGACTGAGGTGCATGCAGCATTTAGTAAAAATCAATTAGTTATACAATGGGCAAAATGTGGCGACAGACTATCTTCAGAGACAGGTGGATGTAGCCACATGCTGCAGCTCGGCCACACCTGTGGGCAGCCCGTGGTGGTCAAGGTGGGGCTGACCATGCAGCATTTACATGGCTCAGGTAGAAAAACAGGCACCAAATGGTCTCCCGGTCCTAGCTTGGAATTTCTTGGAAGAAGCAAGAAGATTCCACCCTCAGGCAATTCCCATGAATGCCCTCCCATCAAACATGCCTAGAAACCAAATCCAATGTGCATTCCTAGTTGTATTTTACATTCCAGGTATAGTTTTACGAGTTGCTCGTTTTAGGCTTGGCCATGCTCTGGGAGATATTTTCCTTCCTGCTCCGCATGTCACAGCGTGCTGCTATGACAGAGCTGTTGGCGAAAGCTCTAAGGAGAGAGCCTGGGGGGATGGGGGTGGGGGGTGGGGGGTGGGTCACTGGCCCAGAGGCGGCACCTGTGCTTCAAGACCTAGTACAGGGAACAATGAAAAAGCTGCCTTCATTGAAAATGCTCATTGGATTCTTTGCAGAGTATCGTTTTATTCCTTCACCCAATGCCAAGAATGTTGAGGAAATGTTCTGTGGACGTGATGATAATTACTTTAAACAGCAGTCTTTGCTGTACATTGAAATGAAGAAGAACTTTCCTTCCAGTCTGGGGAAATTCTTCAGGAAGCAGGACCACAGCCCTGACCAGACCACCGAGAGGGGAGAGCCAAGCTTGTGCAGCACAAGCGGAAGGAGACTCCGGCGCCCCGCTCTCAGGGACGCAGAGCCTGTGGACCTGGGCCCCGGCTCCTGCCCAGCTCCCGCTGACCTCTGCCCGGCAGCGCTGAGCTCGGGCCTGGCTCTCGGCTCTCTCGGGTGACCTTGGGCGATCTGCTCAAGAATTCTGAGCCCCGAGAGGCGTAAATGTGAAGGAAAGGGCCCTGTTGTATCATCCACATTGACTCACAGGGTTTTTCTATTAAATGTTGTTTGACATTTGCTTCTCAAAGGATGCATTTGGTCAAGAATACACCTTGTAAAAGTGTGCAAGAAAATAAGGTTGAAAGAGACTTTTTCCTCCCATCCACCCTCTGATAATGTTGAAATTTTGAGACACTCACCAAGTTTGTCAGAACAGGTTGCTCAGACAGTACATGGCTGGCAGTGTTATTTTTAACTTCATGTCAATGAATATGCTTATGCTCTGAATTAATTTTCTCTTAGTGTTTGTTTTTAATAAACAGTAACCAGGTCATGGGTGGGCTCTTTGTTTTGTACTTGTGGTTTGTTTGTTTGTTTTCTTAGAGGGTGGGAGTTACAGATAGAGGACAGAAAGAGGAATTTGAAGACTCAGGTTTTATCCCTGACTCTGCCCCAAATCATCTGGTGGTCTTTAGTGATTATTCAGTCTCCCTGAAGGTCTATTGAATTTATTAAACAAGAGGGCTGAACCAGCTGATTTCTAAGGTCCACTCCACATGCACTCTTGATTTAAGAACTTAAAAACAGGTCATTTTTACAGAGGTAAGAGCAGTATTGAATAAGAGGTACAGTTACCTGTTTATGTTTTGGACACAATTTCTTCTCTCGAAGAGTGAAGCATGTAACATACTTTCAAGCATGTTAATGTAAGAAACATTTAATTTCCTAATGATAAGAAACAGATTTTTTAATATAATACAAGAAAAATATTATTGTAACAGATGAATATGGCTTCTCTCATTTCATTTATTTCCTCTCTTTTGAAACAATGAAAAAAAAAAACACTCCATTTTTAATGCAAAGAAAAAAAAAATTGAAAGACAAAGTACATATTAACATAAATTATATTCATGAGCAAAAGTTGCTTTGGCAAATAGAACATCCTAGATTAACCAAGTCAAATATTTATCTATCAAATACATCTCTATCTTGTATCTAGCTATCCATTGGTCAATTGATCTATCTATGTTTTAGTCCATCTTCCAAACACTCATAGTATCTAAACTTACATTATTTTAAATGATTGTTTTAGTTTTACTTTAAACATAACATAAAGTACTATGGAAGTTCTGGTACTTGAGAAAAAGGAAAAAAGAAAACCACAAAATTAAAAAGGGATTCATTTTGAATCTACAAAAGAAGTCTATTAGATTGTATGTCCAATACATGACATACAATCATGTATGTCATGTTCATAAATCATGTTTATGAAGAAGTTCTGAAAGCAAGAAAGATATTCAGTAATAAGATTCCCAGCACTAATAATATTTTCTAATGATTTACATAGGAAATGATGTAAAAACACACTAATTAACAGAGAATTAAAATTAGAATTGCCCTTCAAATTAATATCACTATTTGCATGACTAAGTTAAGTGGTTTCTGTGTGTGTGTGTTATATCTATTTCTTCATTTTACTAAAACAATTTCCTCAGGCTATGGGAGTATGGTTACAAACCTATTAAAGCATGTAACATGCTACCTTTGGAGAAATAATTGACAGCCAATCAAAACTTCGAAGGAAAAATCCAAGTGAAATATGTCTACCAATTTAACAACTTATTTCCCTATTCATAACGTGTACTGGATTTCCTGAGCACCATCAGCATGGAAATATCAGATGTCAGGTTTGAATATGTTATTAAAGATGATGGTTATGAACCCTGGAGGTGTGAAAGTGATGAGTGACACCTTTTGAATTTAAGATTTCCTTCCAAGGAATCAGGAAAGATCTCAAATCTAAACAAAATAAGAATGAGAGTAAAAATAATCACTCTTTATTTAGAAGAAGGAGTGAGAAGATACATAGAAGTCTACAAACATTTGAATGATGGGATGAGGGATTCTGGGCATAGAAGGGCACAATGAAGCAATTATTTTAATAATTCCACCATAAAACCTTAGTTTTCATAGATATCCATAAAAATGAGATCATTTGGTTGTTTGGGGACATTTGGGAAGGTTTGTTTGCTTGCCCAGCCTGGAAATAACTGCTGTTTTCCTGAGTGATTCTACCCAGGAGTTAGGTTTGATTTTACTTTACCCCACACTGACTTAGTGAAGTACTTTCAAACAGCACTAAATATCCTCTTCTCCTTCAGGATCTCCTGCGACTTACAGCAGTTCCACAACTGTGCACCGACGTGTGTATGAATCTTAAAAGAACTGAACCAGCTGGTTTTGTTTTTGTAAACACGACCGGCTCCCACGCTGACGCCTTTGGCCACCGGGGCGGTGCAGCCTGGCCCTGCGGCTCAGGGCAGGTGCGCCAGCGGCAGCCAGGACGTCTTGGGACTTCAGGCCACACGAGAAGTGGCGCTGCAGGGCCATGCCCGGCACGAGGCAGGGCCCGGCCTCCCTCCAGCAGCCGCCGCAGCCCGCCGAGGAGCGCGACCTCCAGGCCAGTCCACCACGCCGGACCCCAGAGGCCCGATGACTCTGCGGGGTCCCCTCCGTGCAGACAGGGTGGAGTATCATTTGCTTTACCTGACACGCCTCGAGAGCCAACGTGTAAGCTACAGAACCAAGAGTAACTGAGGCTGACTGTGGCAATCACTGCTACTTACGTGAGTTTATTTCACCTGTCACCCGAGAAGCTGGCATCGTAGCCTCTGGGTCAGAGCCTCACGGTGTGCCAGGTGGGGTTCAAATCCAGATGGAGCTGACTCCAAAGCCCAGGCTCTCGCCCGCCGCACCCACCCTCGGGTTTGCCTGAGCAAATAGAGACGCGGAGACGGTGGCCACGGTAGCGGCTTTACCCTCCAAGCATAGAAAGTGATGACATCATCATGGCAGGGAAACCTTCGTTAGAAAACTGGTAGGTTGTGAGGAAGAATTTTTTCTGAAAGGCTCTAACATTTACTTTCACCAGATGACGCTGATTAGAACAATCGTGTGTCACCTTCAGAAACAGCGTCACCATCTTCACCAGAATCCTCGGCGTCACCGTAGAAGAACGAAACAGGGACTGACTGTCTCTTTCCATGGAGCCTGTGGCAGAAACCCCGAAAGAGACCTTAGAGTTCATCTAGTCCAACCATCCCATAAGTAAAGCTTTGAACAATATTTAGACATTTTTACTGACTATAAAATTAACACTTAAAAAGGGAAAGAATCGGTAATTTAATGACTACATAGTATTACTGTGTATTTCTGTGGCCTGGGGATGTTTGAAATTTATTGATTTACAATTGATCACCTGATGATTCTCTCTCTATACATCTATCTACCTAGCATCTATCTCTCTACTCAGCTAGCTAGATGTAAGTTCATGTATTTAATTACCTGTGCATATCTGAGAATTTCTTTACAATACATTACTAACACTTGGTTGAATATAGAATAGTGCACTCAGCCCAGTGGCCAGGGTGAGCCCAGGGAGCTCCGTGATGGACAGACGTTCACTCGGGCCCGGTGGTCAGAGTGGACCCAGGGAGCTCTGGATAGACAGAATCACACTTGGGGTGGTGGTCAGGGTAGACCCAGGGAGCTCCGTGATGGACAGA
>JAKSZT010054215.1:2229616-2412049 GCA_026826555.1 Tolypeutes matacus | reverse complement strand
GTGTGCTCGGGCCCGTGGTCAGAGTGGACCCAGGGAGCTCCGTGATGAACAGATGCGTGCTCGGGCGCGGTGGTCAGAGTGGACCCAGGGAGCTCCGTGATGGACAGATGCGTGCTCGGGCACGGTGGTCAGCGCCTGCATGCTTCTTTCATTTTCCCATGGTCTGGGAGACATGGCTTGGCTTTCCTTCCTATTGTGCTATGGCCTGGGAAATCCAAAAACTGCTATCAGTTATCATGGTATGTGAGAATGTGAGAAACTGCAGGTGTGTTACATATAAAATATTTATAAGGATCAAAATGTTTACGAAAACCATGTAATTGGCAGAAAATATTTAACACCTGTTACTATTACCCATGGAGGCCGTAGTGACATCACTAACTTCTTATAAACCTGAGGACTCAAATCTACCGAAGGATTCGAACCCTCTCTCAGAAAAGTGACGGCACACTGAGATGGTGCTCCATGCCATTGATTCATCACAGGCTGCAGCTTATGTATCGTTCTGTGATTATGACTTTTCATTTAAATCAAACGAGTGCTCTTATTAGTGAATTTTGAATATTTTAATTAAAAGTTTTCTTTTGTATATATGAATGTAATGCAAAAGTTGTTGGTTCACTAGCAAAAGAATATTGTAAAGTTAAATAACAACAGTTTTCTGTCAGTGTAATCACACTGTTTAGGTATAAAACAGTTTAGTTATTTTCAATAGTGGATTCTGTTTTTCCAATTTAAGCAATCAAAACTTTCTTTTTTTTTTTTTTTTTTTTTAAAGATTTTATTTATTTTTTAATTTATCCCCCCCCTTGCTGCTTGTGCTCGCTGGGTCAGCTAACCACGCCGTGCGGGCGGGCCTGCCTTCACCAGGAGGCCCCGGGAACCGAACCCGGGGCCTCCCACATGGCAAATGGGAGCCCCTCTGATTGAGCCACAGCCGCCTCCCCCAAAACTTTCTTAAATTTCTCCTACTGAAAGTGAAGTATCTGTAGTTATTGTGATACTATGCATATATATAATATTTCAACAATATTTATTAAATTACTGGCTTTGGTGATGAATATAAAAATGCAAACTTTAGTGGAACAGCATTAAGATTTATAATAATATTCTTATTAAATTGAGAAATATTTGGAACATTAAGTATCTAAAATTGGTTGTCTTGTATACCTAATTCATAATTGCATCCAAATAAGGTGTTACATTGTATCACACATATATACACAGAATAATTAAATTATAAAATGTTCGCAAAGAAATTAATTTTGGATATAAAACAACAGTTCAGCACGATGGCCTGCATTTTTTCATCTTTGCTGCTCAAAAGTGCTTGAGTTTTAAGGGCTTTTGTGTGTGTCAACAGATTTGTCCTACAATAATATTGAATATTTTGTAAATAAGACCTCTAAACTTTGGTTGTATTTATTCAAAATTACTTAGAGATATTTAATCAAATCATTTAATCAAACCATGTTAAAAATCTTCAGCTTTTGAAGCTCTAATGAATTGGGTTGCCCAGTACCCAAACTGTCCTCAAAAAAAAAAAAAAAAAAAATTATCAGGGGGAAAAAACAGAAAAATTTAAATGGCAAGAACTTAGAATATTGGCAAGATTTAATTTTGAAATTAAATAATTGTGTTTGGGATATCTGAACTTATAAAAATGAGTTCTGATGGACCTTCTATTAATAATTAAATTCAGGGAGGCGGCTGTGGCTCAATCAGTGGGGCTCCCGTTTACCATATGGGAGGCCCCGGGTTCGGTTCCTGGGGCCTCCTGGTGAGGGCAGGCCCGCCCGCACGGCGTGGTTGGCTGACCCGGCGAGCGCGGGCAGCAGGGGGGGGGATAAATGAATAAATAAATAAAATCTTAAAAAAAAAAAAAAAATTAAATTCATTTATATTCTGAATGTAGAAGGAAGGAAAATGAGAAGGCCAATGCATTTTGCATCTTCTAAATTTGACAAAACTTTTAAAGAAGTCATAGAGAACGTTAATTTCAGAGATTTATTATATTTTATTATATTTGTGATGTTTTGGGCCCTTGAGTAGAGTAGGAAAGACAGCATCTGTGAACATGTGGATGCAGAAATATGCATAGATATCAACATGAAAACATGGAATGGAGACTCTATTAAATGAGGCAGAATTTCTTCTTAGCCTACAAGCATCTAAGAGTCTTTTCTCAAATAAAGAAAATCATAATTTGCAGAAAATAGTTAATTGAAGATTTCAACAAATTCACATTTATTAATCATAAAATTCAACTTTGAAGAAGGGCCAAAGGCACTGAAATGAAAAAAATTCAAAATAAAACATTTTCTAAATCATCAGAATAGTATGAAGACTTTGTTATTGGAGACAGAAATGACTTATAAGTTTATTAAAGCCATGGGCACATCACAAATATGTAGATACTGTATTTATGCTCATTTAATGTATGAGTAATCAATACAAAGAAGAATTTTAAGTTATATGTGTATATATGCTGCTTATATTTTTCAGAAATCATATTAGTTTTAAAATAGTTTTTATTGGAACTCCTTTATAGGTTATATTAGCTCCTGTGGCTGCTGAGTGCCTTCAAACAACGGAACTTTAAGTTCTCGCAGCTTTGTAGACGGGGCTGCACTGCCGCAGGGGCCCAAGATACAGCGTCGGCTGCTGGTGGCATCGCTCCAGTCTGCCTCCGTCTTCTCAAGGCCCTCTCATCTCCTGTGTCTCCATGTCCATCTTCGTCCCTTTCTCCTCTTCTTATGAGGAAACCAGTCGTGTCACATTCGGTGCCCATTCAACCATTTCCAAACGAGGTCACGTTCTGAGATAACGAGTGCTAGGATATCAAAATATTCTTTTGAGGACATTATTTCACCCATAAGTTTATCAATAAATTTAGATCGAACACATATAATTTTAGTTGTTTTTATCATTTCCTTTTATGCCATAAAATGTTCCTGTTGAGATGACAAATTTCATGGTAACTTACTTTTATCTTAAACCTGTTCCAACAATATATTTAAAAGAAAATGCCTGGACTTCTGCTTTCAGTTAAGGTCTAGATAGACAAAGAGATGATTGCTTCCACCATGATGATGAGAATCATGTGGACAAGCAAGTAAACCATAGTTTTTAACACTTACCAAAGAACATGAACTTAAATTTAGATGCTGATAGACTCTTTATGATTAAGAAGACAGGCATATCTTCTTCCACCATGTTTAGGGAGTAAGGAGAAACCAGCTAAAATTTTAAAAGCCCTATTGACCATATGGAGGCCAGCATGAATGTTTAGAATCCCTGAGTTACCCTGAGTTTCCTGCTTTCCAAAGGCTGGAAGGAGGACAGCAGAGAGGATGCCCAAAGGTGCCGAAAGCCGGAGTCAAACTGTAAACCAAAGCGAACTTCCAACAGCACCCAAAGCTGGCATCCAGTCCATAGAACAGAAAAAGACCTCTTGTGTTCAGAAAGATGGTCAATGGGCTCTAAAGAACAAAGAAATCTTGAGAGTTTTGTAGCACTTGGATCCTAAGGCATGCAAAAGGGGAATTCCTCATCCATCCCCCAAAAGTTCTGAAGCAAATGTTGAACAAAATCTAACTAAGGCTGAAACAAAGAAAAATACCCAGTTCAACTACCAACTAGGTGGACAAAGTGCCCCTACTAGCAACCAGAGAGAAAAAGGGCATTTTCTTGGTAATAGTACTTATTTTAGTCTCTACTATTGCTTTGCACACAATGCCAGGAGCACAGTAAAAAATTAAAAGACACATGAAAACAAGAAAATGTTTTCCATAGTGAAGAGAGGAAACAGTCAACAGAAGAAAAAGAAGAAGTCCCATCATAGCTCTTTCAGATATGGACTTAAACTCACTGATTCAATGAAAAGTTGAACATTTATGAAAAGATGGGGAAGTTTACTATGGAAGTCAAAAGTAAGAAAAAAAAATAAGTGAAATTTAAGACAAAGCAAAGTATCCAAAGTAAAGAACAACATAAAACAACAGCAGCAATAATAGTGATAAAGGCAAAACTATCATTGCAATAGCAAGATGGAGAGTTTGGGATTTATGAGAAAATATAAACACTCTAACAGAGGTAAAATTAGGAGAAATACTTGAAAAGATAATGGCTGATAATTTTTGAATATTGATGAATGAAATTTACCCACTGATTTGAAAATCAATGAAATGCAAGGAATACAAAACTAAGCAAACAAAAACAAAAACTCTACATCTAGGCATATAATATTCAAACTTCTAAAAACCAGAGATGAATTTAAGTTCTCAAAAGGAGGCAAAGTAAAAGATAATGCAAAGGAAGGCTGGTTTCCCATCAGAAAAAAAAAAAAAAAGGAGGCAAAAAGATAATGGCATGACAACTTTAAGTGCTGAAAAATTTTTTTTAATGAAAATTCTCAAACCAGAATGTTACATCTACCAAAAATATTCTTCAAAAAAGAATTTTTCAGGTAAAAGAAAATTAAGAGTTTATTGCCAGGAGACCTGACTTTCAAGAAATACCGACATGGTTTCCTCAGGTCAAAGGGAAATCACACCAGATGAAAAACTAGATGTATGGGATAGAACAAAGGGCATGAGAAATGGCAAATTAAAAACAGTATTTTCTTTTATTCTCTTAATTTCTTTAAGATCCACATGACTTTTAAAAGGTAATGGTTATGTTGTATATAGGTATTAGTATTTATGCTGATGTAAATACAAACTATCTATATATGTCTCCAAAAGGACACATTTTATATGAAGATACAATAAAAACTTGATAGATAGTGACAAGTAAAAGGTGCATTTTGCAATCTCTTGAGAAGAAAGTAGAAAGGTAGTAGAAAGATGTACAGTTAAAAATTCAAAATAAGAATTAAACTGGACAAACTAGAAAGGATTCAGTCATTCCACAGAAGGCAGTAAAGATGAAATAAAGAAATGCAAAGACAGATGACACTAATAGAAAACAAATAGCGATATAATAACCTAAATCAAACGGTCCTATATTAACCGTATGTGCATTAAACACTCGAATTAAGAAGCAAGGACCTGTGCCCCAGGTGATCTTAACTGAGTCTGAATTTGCACTTGAAACAGACACTTGTAGCTGACTTGTCACATGTTAGAGCCTGACCGTAAAACTGGGACTCCTCCAAATTGACTTCTGTATGCATTACAAGACTTATTAGAACTGGAGTAATAAAACCACACTAATTTGACACTTCTGCATATCTTATTAAACCTCAACAGTAACTCCATCAAATGTTTAGAATTTAGACCATCAACAGACCTTCTCTAGAAGAAAATTGTATAGAATCAAGGGCGCATGGTGATTATAAAGAGCAGACTGAAAGTCAGTTTTATTATTAGTTCGAAATTCTCTACAGACAATGTCTGATGGATGCTTCCCTGGCTCTGCCTTCCAGAGCTGCGGTTCCCTCTTGCGTAGGTTATTTGTCCCGTCATTGTCCCACACCTACGCAGGCTAACAACTTTCCAAGTCTCAGTTTGGAAGTCCTTTTCTGTGGGAAGTTTTTGTTTTGTTTTGTTTTTAAAATTTTAATCACAATATGTGTGCTGGTACTCTTTCAAAGTCCCTCGCAGTGCCCTGCTGTTGCCCTGTCCTTGCTCACATTATGTGGATTTGCACTTGTCTGTTTAATTTCCTACCATTTGTTGGGACTCAGTGGTATGCACTAGAAATAAGTATGTGTGAAGGCAGGGGATGTATACCACCATTTAACTCTAGCATAAAGTACAGTGCCTAATCCAAGGGAAGTACTGCATAGATGTGGGAGGATTATAAAGCCTCAAATGAGAAAATATTACCAAAAAACATTACTGCGCCAATTGATTAATATTTGGAAGAAAATCAGAAAGTACTCTTACAGAATTTTAAAAAATTAAAGATTAACGGTAGTTAATGTTTAAAAAGGTGTAAAAGAAATAGAAGACAATCTGGGGGAAAAATTAGATAATATTTATATGAGTGGCCTTTTGGCCCTTTTGACTTCAGATTTTTCTATCAAGTTATAGTTTGTCTCACTAAATATTTTTCTGGCTCTTGCCTTTAGGTCTATCATCCATCTCAAATTAATTTTTGTGAAAGTATGAGACAGGGGTCAGGATGAATTGCTTCCCCATGTGAGTGTGCAATTGCCCCAGCACCAATTATTGGGGAAAAGCTCCTTGCACCACTGAGTTGTGGTGGAGCCTTGTAAACCAGTGAACTCTGTGTGTAGGTCTGTGTTAGACACTATTTTAATTCCACTGCTCTATTTTTTCTCCTTAAGCCAATACCACTGCCTTACTTACTGTAAAATTTATTAATTTATGCCATCTGACAGATTGAGTCTTCTGGTTTTGTTTTCCTTTTTCAATAAAGAAATGCCCGCATAATTCTATTTTATCTACATTTGTCTAAAATTTCCCACAGGAGTACTGTTTGGGATTGCTTTGAGTATATAGATCAACTTGTGAAAAATTGACATCTTAAAATATCGCATATTAAAATCAGTGAACATGGAATATTCTCTATTTGCCTTCTTTAATTTCTCTCGGTAATGTTTTGAAGTTATCACTAGGTGTTTTTTCTGAGCTTTTGTTAGATTTATTCTAAATAATTTTCTGTTTTTAAGATGACATATGTGGCATTGTTTTTAAATTTTCCTATCTGCTGGAATGCTGGTCATGTATAGACATATAGTTGCTTTTTGTATATTGCTCATGCAGTCAAAAAATTTGCTCGTTCTACTTGTTATTTGCAGGTGGTTTGTGTAGATTATTTTGGATTTTCTAAGCACACAATTTTGATAGTTGTGTAAAAGGTAGTTTTATAGTACTTCCTTTCCAATTTTAATATCCTTTTTTCTTTCTCTTTCCTTGTGGCACTTGCCAGTCCTCCTAGTACAATTTTAAAGTTAAGCATCAGCATCTATTGTATGTCCCAGCAATCCCACCCTGAGGCTTACCCAGGGTAGGTGCATATGTATGTCCAGGCAATGGCATGGGAAGGAGCAGTGAGGGTTCTGGGTCAATGGAACGATATGGAAACGGTGTGAGTCGTCAACATAGCCTCTGATCAGAGGAGTGGTGTGGAGGAGGTGTTCTTTTGAAAGCTGAATGAAGAAGATGGATGAGTGATAGACGAAAATGCATGAAAGGGAAGAATGCATGAAGACAGTGACACCAGGAAATAAAGTGCATGGGCGAATATGGAATTAGTTGAAGGAGTTCCTGGACTCCTGTAAATCCTCTGTGTAGATACATTTAAACTTGTCAGAAACCTGAAGACGGCTGGAAATGCTTGGGCTGGTTAAAGCTGTGATAAACGGCGGCTTGTCCTTGGAACAGTCCCACCGGCTGTCGCCAGGAGAGGGCGGAGTCCTCCTCCATCCTTCGTGGAATCCCTCGGCTCCTCTGTGGTGGGCTCAGGAGCCGTCGAGTCCTCTATTCGCTCGGTTTGCATGGAGCATCATGCATCCTACTGTGGACTGAAAAAAAAACAAGCAGGAAGGAGAACAATTCCGTAGAGTTGGTACCAAATGAGGAGGAGATCTGACTTTTGGGGGCTCCACACCAAGACCATGGCCAAATCATTTAGCCCTCTTAGGCTCGCTTTCCAATCAGAAAAGTAACGGGGTCGCCTGAAGGTGTGCCCTGGTCCCTTCAGGTCGAGCCCCATGGCTCTTGTGGGGCTATTTGACTCCTCATCTCAAGGAGAAAGAAAGGGTTTCTCATTAGAGTGAAGGACTGGTTTGAGTTGGTAAGGACACTCCACCTCAGTGATGATCACTCTAGTGATTTACATAAAAATCCACATCAAACTTGCTGCCCCAAATCCCAAAGCACCTTAAGGAGACAGCACCCGACATCGCTGACAGCACATCCCCGACGCCATGTGATCATAACCGGCTTACTTCTAAGTCTCAAGTCTCTGCTCTTTCAAGAGAGATAAAGTGAAAACTACGACAGATGCTTCCCTGCCTAACCTCTCGGCCCCCTCTTCCTTCAGCGAGGCTGAGCCCTTACAAAGCTCTCCTGCCCTGCAGACCACACGAAGGAATCCAACCCCCCCCCCAGCCGGGCCTGAAAACCCCGAGGTGGGAACAGCTGCCTCGTCCTTGCCTTCCCGGGCCCTGAGATGCTGCCCCTGCCACACTGGTCGCCAGCCGGTTTCGGCACCAGGTGGTGCAGCTCTGGCCCCAGCGGGTCGAGAGCACGCAGGAGCCCCAGGGGAGCCCGCCTGTCAGTGGTGATGCTCTGAGCATTTAGGCACAGCGAGGCCAGAGCCAGGAGGGGACACAAGCTCCTGAGCTGCAGAGAGACGCGGCCTCCTTCAGGAGCCAGGAGCACCGGGAGTGCTCCTGACAGCGACTCCCCAGCCCCGCCTTTCACCCCATCCTTCCCTGCCCTCCTTCCCTTGCTGCCACTGAGCCTTCAAGGACAGAATGGCTGAAAGCAGGGCCATCCTCTCACATAGCATGAGCACAGCTGACCAAGAGACATTGGTGGCTTTGCAGGGTCTGCAGAGCATGAGAAGTGGTTTCTCGGAGATGTATCTGAGATTTTCTGGTTTGCTAAATCAACACAGCCAGCTCTGACATCAAAACAACAGTGTCTCAGTGTACAACAGAGCAAGCACGGCTGCTTGGGAGGACGTGTGTGCGTTTAATCAGTTTCTGCACATCTGTCTTCACACAGTTGGGCTCCTTCACAAAAGTCAGCCTAACTACCTTAACATATGTAGAACCAAATTAAAATTACTTTATCAATCTTGCATTTTCAGCTTTCCCATCTTTGGGGTTATTTTCCATCCATGTGTTTCATTATTTCAGTAAAGTCGTCTCATCTCCCTAGCTGAGAGGAATAAGCCAGTTGAAGCCACATTAGATTGGGGGGGGGGTAGAGAAAGGGACATTATAATTTATAAGCATTTTGGTCTTAGTCCATATTCTAACTGTAATGCTTTACAATATTTGAATAGATTTTTCTCCACTGTGACCTCTATATTTTCCCTGAATTGCTTTGTTGAACAAATTTATTTTCAAATTAAAGTGGGTTTTTTGGGTATAGTGTAAAAATGGAATATTCTTCTAAATATTAGAAACATTACATGTCATCCTTTCAAAGTCTCCCAGCAGCATCCATCCCCTAAAATGATGTTGTAAACATTTTCTCTAAACATGCTTTTTACATTTCCTTGAAATAGTCAAGTATAGCCATATTTTGTTCCAATTTAATTATAGACAGTAATATCTTAGCAAACCACAGCAAGATGGAAGAAAAGCAAAAAATATCTGAGGAATGTGATTCTTGAAAGTGCAAAATACAAAGAGCACAAAAATGAAAAGAAACTCTCAGCTAGAATAATGGTAGAAACATGCAACTTTCTTCTTTTTACTATAACTTACAGTTCATCACCTGTGGTAAAGAAATTCAACAGTAATCTTTTTCTCATGTTTTACGTACAACCCGGTAAACGGCATCATCCCTCTCATCATATCAAGACAGTACCTGGATGGAAATTTAAATGTAAGTAAATCAGATCCAAGGATTAGGCAATAACCTGCCACATGAGCCCAGGGGTTCCATCAATTTGACATTGGAGTTTCCTTATCTTCCAGTATATATGTCAGGATGCTCAAAAAATTTGGTAGCTAGCTGGACATAAGGGGTTAATGCTTTCAGGGACTAAATAAGAACTTTTGAAAGATTCAAATGAAAAGAATCAATAGGAGAAGCAAAAGTAAGATGGGATATTTTTCCTTTCATGCAGATTTATTTATTTTTTTTCATTTTTGTTATAAATCACTTCCAAATATATTTTCCAAAGTTGCCCCAACAGTGGCAGAAAAAAAGTGACCTAACTTCAGGTTTATTGCCAGGAGACTACACATCTCAATTCAGCTCCAATAAGCCAAATTCAGTGATATATTTTGGTACCTCCCGTGGCCGCCCATGCTCTCTGCTGTGCAAGGTGCCATGCCCCGTGCAGGAGGATGCCGGGGTCTCCGTACCTGTTTGGTGGGTCCACATTGACGTGGCTTCTGGCTCGTCACAATTCAATCGGCACTACTCTACGTGTTCCTGGGTACACTGACCACAGAGTCCACAGCCGGGAATGGAGCTGCTCTGCCATCAGATTCGCTGCCTGAGACCAAAGCCGTTTCCTAAGTGACTGCTCCGTTGACATTCCTGTCGGCAGAGCGTCGGTTCCTCAAGGATCCATCCTCACCAACAAGTAGTGTTGTCAGACTTTTCAACTTTTGCCAATCTGGTGGGTGCAAATGGCATCTCATTATTGTTTTAATTTGCATTTCTCAGATTACTAATGAGGGTAAGCAGCTGCTCATGTGTTTATTTGCCGTATTTTTCCCTCTGCTGTGAACCTATTAGGTTGTTGCCTTTTTATTACTGATTTGGAGAAGTTTTTATATATTTCAGTTATTAATCCTGTGTTAGCTATTTGCGTTGCAGATATGTACACCAGTTTCTGACCTTTAATTTTCACTGTTTTCCTCTTATATTTTGAGACATGGGAGTTCTTAAATTTTAATGTAGTTGAGTTTCTTGTTTGTGTTTTCTTGTTTTATTTTTCTCTGGAGGTTTGGGGTTTTTGCATCTAGGTCAATAAAATTTTCTCACCCTCAAGGTTATAAAGTTATTATTCTGGTTTTTTTTTTCTAGTAAGAGTTTTAAAGTTTTGATATTCGTACCATGTTCTCAATAAACAAGAATGGATTCATGTTAATATATGGAGTGAGTTGGGATAAAATTTCATTTCCCCACTATGGGTAACAATTGTTTCAATATCAATTGTTAAATAGTCCACTTATGACACTCTTCTCTAAAGCTCACATATGTCAATGAATACTTTTCAGAAAGTAAAAAGCAATTATAGAAATAGGCATCAACATAAGTCAATATTATAGCAATCAAAATTAACTAGGGAACCAGCCATATTCCCAAGTTAGTTTTTTAAAAAAACACACAAGAACTGAAGCATAACTCCTTAGGTAAATATAAAGGAATGCTGGTAAATATAAAAAATAAAATGACCCATTAAAAAAAATTAATACATAAAGGAATGCTGGTATAAGGTGGCTAAGTTAGATATAAAACTGATTAACACCTTACAGGGCAAGAAACTCAGGCTTTAGGGTTATCTTCTCTATTAGATGGAAATCATTTGCTCTTCTTCTAGACAATAATCACTTCTACTGTATCAGCTTGGTAGGGTTTGGGTCTTTAGCAATAAGAAATAGAAAGCCAAACAAAATTAGATTTCCCTAAGAGATTTAGATGAGGCTTGTTAGGTGATTCTCCAGGCCAGGCCTGCTCAGGCCTTCTGGCACGAGGCCCAGATCACCAGGCTATTTGTCTATCGTGCTTTGCCCGGCAACGCCTCTGCACTATCACTTACAATGTCTCAATATACAGGACGGTAGATCCCTTCACATCTTTTTTGCTTATTTCTTGTAAGAGCAACTTACTTATCCTTGAGCTTTTCTTCCATATAGACTTTAGAATCAGCTTGCTAACTCCCATGAAAAATCTTGAGATTTTGAGTGGAATGGCAGTAAAAAATTGATAAATTTGGGGGAATAGATCTTTTTTTCTTAAAGAATATTCTTACTTATGAATAAAACATATCTCTTCATTTGTTCAGCTATTCATTACTGTCTTTCAATAAAGCTCTTATTCTCTCCACAAAGATTTGCACATGGTTTGCTAGATTTATCCCTAGGTATTTTGTTTCCTTATTTTAAAGAGTATTTTCACATTACATTGGAATATTAATTCCATCTCTGTTTATTGTGATTACTAGCATATTTGAATTTACTTCCAACTTTTAACTTTTTGCTTATTATTTATTTTTCTTTTTTACATTATGTTCTATTGTTTTTGCAATTTATTTTTGGTAATTTGGAAGTTATGCACTCTATTTTTCTTCTTTTAGAAGTAATTCTAGAAAATTTGCCACGTGTATTTAGTATTCCAAAGCCTAAAGTTATTTTACTTTACTGTCCTTCTGAGCAATACAAGAATCTCTGATTTATATGTTATTGTTAATTAAAATTTGTTTCTATCAAGTTTTAAAACCACCCAAATTAAACATTTTATCATTTTATTTCACCGAAACATATTTAGGTGTGCCCACATAATTACCACATTTTGAAACCGCTTTTCTTATTCAAACATTCCTTCTGGTGCCTTGGAGACCTCTAGGTTTCCTTTGTGAGGGTTTGCTGGCAGTAAACTCTCTGCCTTTGTAGATGGCTGAAATGTCTTGCCTCATCCTTCTTATGGAAGATAGTTTCACTGGCTAAGGAATTCAAGGTGGACAGTTGTTTTCTTAGCAACTCTTTCTGCTTCCACTGCTGCCTCCCAGGCCTCACGCCAGCCCCTCCTCATCCTTCCAGGCAATCTGACATTCTGTTTCAATATCCTGCTGTGCTCTGATGGCATGCTGGGAGGCTCCTTTTCCTTTTACCTACTGACAATGTATCTGGCGCCTTAAATTCAAGTGTTTTTCCTTTCTTTTCTTTTTACTTTTATCAATTCTGAAAAATATCCAGTCCCTATCACTTGTATTTTTTTTTACTTCCTGCTGGAATGCTGATTAAAAGTAATTAGGTATCTTCATATCCTCTGCATCTCTTACCATCCTTGTTTCTCTGTGTGTGCTAAATTCCAGGTGATTTCTTCAACTATACATTCCATTTCATTAACTTTCTCTCCAGTTGGATCTTATGTGCTGTTTAATCCATCTACTGAGTTTTGAAATACAATATAATGCATTTTTATAAAAATCTCCAATTAATTTGCATATTCTCTTATTTCTTTGTCATACTAACAGTAACTTCATTAATATTTTAAAACATACTAAATATGTATATATTTTTAAATCATGTGTAGAAGAATTTCAAAATCTGCAAAAATTGTGATTCTGTGATTTGTTGTGGCAACATATTTTTAATTAATTTTGTAAATTTTAAAAGTCGGGAAAACATGTTCTTTCATAGCTTCTCTGTAGGAGTTCTTTTTTGGTATGTGCACATTTTTTATTAGAGAAGTTGTAAGGTTACAGAAAAACCACGCAGAAAATGCATAGTTACCATACACTCCTGTCACATTTACAGTTTTTCCTATTAATACTTTGCATTAATGAGCACACAAGACAGATCAAGTAGATTTTCTTTTCTTGAGGAGGCAATCGAGAAGAAAAGAGTGGCAAGGTGTACAACTTTTGAATAACATGTAGACGTCATGAACCTGTATGCACAAAATTAAAACAGCTGAATATTTAAAGCTAGAAATAATGAAATATATTTGAGACTGATAAAGATTTAATTTAGGAGATATTAATAATCTCTTTCAGATTAAGGTGGATTAAGCAGAGGATAAGTAAGGACATGGAGGATTTGAGTAATGCAATCAAAAACTTAATTTAATAGATATATATTTGTATCATAAAAGAAAATATTTATTTTTCCTCATGTACATGGAACATTTACAAAAATCATTATATATTATGCCAAAAAGTAAAACCATGGCATTTTCTAGTGGTGGATAATTTATAGCCATATGGTCTCATAATAATTAAGATTATAAGAAATCAAAAGAGGGCTTAAGAATCTAATTAAAATTAGAATTGCTGCCCTAAATAACTATTGAATAATAAAGAATATTAAAACTGAACTTGCAAACTATCTCTGAAGCAATAATAGCAGAGCATCTAATACCCAAATATGGGGCATTACCAAAGCTTTAAAGCTGCTGCTATTAACAAAGAAAAATCAAAATTAAAGAACATTGATATTCATTTTGAGAAACTGGAAAAAATAAAAGCAATCCATAAGAAACTAATGATATTAATAAAGATCCAAACCCATCTGGAATTACTGAGTAAAATGGATAGGAAGGAAATAAAATATATAGAAAATAATAGGTATTCTTTTGATAAGACCAAAACAGAGTTAAAACCTAAACTATCAAATTAAAGAATGAATCTATAGTCTTATCAGTGAATATACAGTCATAATATTATAGGTACTTCTGGGAAAATAACTGAAAAGTCCATAGAAATGATAGATGATTTTACATATTGTAAAAATAGTCCAAGAAGAATTAGAAAATTTGAATTAACTAATTAGCAAAAATACATTGAAAAGGTGATTAAGCTCAGCATTTTACAAACGGCGAAAGTGTCCGATAACATTTCTAATGTTTCAATAACAGATAAATCCAATGTTAACAAAAAAGATGGAAAATTCTCCAGCTTATTTTATGAAGCTAGACAAAGTAAATACCCAAATATGATAAAGGAAAAAAAAATACAAATTTTTGGACCAATTTCAAATATGAATGTTAGTGTAAAATCTATGTAAAATAATTGGTTAATAAAATCCACAACTGAAACCCAAAAATAATTCATTATTCCAAGCAGGTTTATTCCAGAAATGCAGGAGTAGTTTAAAATCAGGAAATATAACAAAATAATTCACTAGATCAATAAATTATACTTGAAAAATCCCATATGAATCATCAGAAAGTCCTGCAAACATTTGGTAAAATCTAAAAGTCATTCAATTTAGTGGGGTAAAAACTATGTAAAGACATAAATAGAAGGAAAACTACTTTAATATATAAAATATATTTGACAAAACCCCTAGTAAAACTAGTCTAAATAGTGATTTGCTAAAGTCATTTCCATTAAATTCAGGAAAACAAGAGGGATGCCTACCATTTTGGAGGTTCTAGCTAATGCAATATAATAAAAACAAAAATAAATAGTTAATTAGTTGGAAAGATGATTGTATAAATAGAAAATTCAAGAAGACCTAATTTTTTTAAATGCTCAAAAGTTATTTAGTAAATAATTTGATTCATGGTAACTATGAAGAAATCAGTATATAAGTTATTACTGAAAATAAAAATATATTAATATTTTAAAATTACTTTTATAATTACTATAATTTAGGAATAAATTAAAAATAAAGGTTTCAAGTCTGTATAAAGAAACTATGAAACATTAATGAAGGACATGAAAGATTAAAGAAAAGAAAGAAAGAAAGAAATCACATTGAAAGACATATGTTCTCACCTAAGAAGACTTACTTTGCTAAAAAATAGTGTCACTTATCAACTTGGCAAACTGCAAAATTAATAAATTCAAGGCAATTAAAAATTATGCTCAGATTTTTATTTAACTCAACAAAATTATCTTAACACTTGGTGGAAAAATATACATCTGAGGATATCAAATATAATTATGAGGAAGAAATGCAGTAGAAGGGAAGGACCTGACCAGATTGCTAAAGCTATGAAAACACAGTAAGTGGTTTGGAACAGACCAAAAAAGCAATGAATGAGAACAGAAAGCGCAGAAATTGAAATCAATGAATATGGAAATCTACTATATGACAAAGGTAACACTATGTGGATTCAGAGGGAAAGGTGGTTTATTTTTAAATTATTGATAGCATAACTTATCATTGATAAGTAAGAAAATTAATTTGAACATTTACCTCACACCACATATTTTTAAAATTGCTAATAACTTTCATGACTAAATATTTATTAGATAATCTAGCTTGAGTTGCTAGAAACAAACACACAAAAAGCTGGAAACAAAATGAAGGAGAAAGGGTTTTCACTGGAGAAAGGGTTGCATAGACTTATAACAGCCATGCTATGGGACATCAGGTAGCAAGAAAAAGGAATAATTCAAAGCGCCACCAGTCGATTTGGAAGTTTTGTATAGATTTTAAAAAGAAAACAGGCAGACATATGTATAATTTGGATCCCATTTTTTACAAAAGATTCAGTGATAATCTCGTGTGTGTGTGTGCGTTTTTATAGTAGGTATCTTTCAAAGAAAGTTCTTGAGTCTGCACAAGAGTTGAGGTCAGGGATAGAATGGGATTGACTGAGGAACAGAGTAAGGAGAGGGGGACTTTATCAAAACCTTAAGCAGACCAAAAGGGTGCATCTTGTGTATGAAAATATGTATACGTGTGTATATATCCATCAACTGATAGATGAAATGATGCATTAAACTATTAATAAAGGTGGGAATTCAAGAGGTTTTCCTTTTTCTTTGCATGTTTCTGAAAATTGTGACTATTACAAAAGCACATAATTTTTAGAATAATATTTTATTTTAAACAATTTTAGATGACAAATTTTTTATTGGAATTATGCTGCTTTTCTTGAATTTTAAGTGTTCTTTGTATATTTAGGGGACAAATCCTTTACCAGATTTGTGTTTTTCAAATATTTTCTATCTGTGGCAGCTTGTCTTTGGTTCATTTGACTGTGTCTTTCACAAACCAGGAATTTTTAACTTTAAAAAGTCCAATGTATCAAATTTTTCTTTTACATATTGTTTTGGGGATGCATCTAAAAACCCATTACCAACCTAAGGTACAGATTCTCTCCTTTTACATTCTATTTTGTGGGGGTTTTTTGTGGCCTATGATCCATGCTGGGTTCAATTTCCTGTAAAAGGTGGAAAGCCTCTGTCTAAATCCCTATTTGTACCCATGGATGTCCAATCGTTCCAGCATCATTTGTTGAAATAACCATTTTCCCAAAGAGCTGCCTTTGCCTCTTGGAAAAAAATCAGTTACCCTATTTCTGTGTTTCCATTTCTGGGCTCTTCATTTTGTTCCGTTGATCAACATGTCTATTGTTTCAGGAATACAACCTTGTTGTATTACTGTAGCTTTATAGAAAGTCTTGAAATCAGATATTCTGTGCTCTCTTTGTCCTCCAGTATCATTTTGGCTATCCTAGGTCTTTTGCCCTCTTATATATCCTATATATATAAATCAGTTTGCTGATATCTGTAAATTAGCTTGCTGAGATTTTGATTGATTGTAGTAGATTTATAGATCAAGTCAGGAAGAATCGACATATTAATAAAGAGTCCTCCAATCCAAGAATACAGAATATTTCTCCATTTATTTAGATTTTCTTTGATTTCTTTCATCAGAGTTTTGTATCCCATATATATTTTGTAAGATTTATAACTAAGTATTTCTTTGGGATTCTATTTTAAATGTTTTTTTTTTGTTTTTTTTTTTTTTTTTAAGATTTATTTTATTTATTTATCCACCCCTTGCTGCTTGTGCTTGCTGTGTCCATTTGCTTTGCATTTTTCTGTGTTTGCTGGTCTCCCTTTTTTGCATCATCTTGCTGCACCAGCTCCCCAGCGGTCAGCGCACCGCGCCGCGGTGGGCTTGCCTTCACCAGGAGGCCCCGGGAATCGAACCCAGGGCCTCCCATATGGTAAACGGGAGCCCAACCAATTGAGCCACAGCCGCTTCCCTAAATGGTATTTTATTTTTATTTCAAATACCTCTTTGAAGAGAACTTTATCGATTTTATCTTGTTAAGAATCAGTTTTTTATTTTAATGATTTTCTCCATTGTTTTCCTCTTTTATTTCACTGATTTCTGCTCTAATTTTTCTTATATATTTTATTTTCTTCTTTTTGCTTTGCTCTTAAATTCTCCTTTCTCTAGTTACCCAAGGTGGAAGTGTAGATTATAAATTTTAGATCTTTCATGTTTTCTAATCTATGCGTTCAATGCTATAAATTTCCCCGGGGCATCGGTTTGCTGCATCCCATAAACTTTGGTAAGTGGTATTTTCATTTTCTTTTAGTTAGTTATGTTATATAGAAACGTGCTCTTTAATCTTCAGATTTTGCAGGTTTCCCATCCATCTTCCTGCTATTGGCTTCCCATTTAATTCTACTGTGGTCTGTGACGAGCTTTGTATCATTTCTGTTCCTTAGACTGTGTTTTTATGGGTTCCTCTCCAGGAATGCTCCATATGGGCTTAAGGAGAATGTGTTCTGCTGTTGGTAATCCAAAGCGCCAGTCAACTTGACGGACAGTGCTGGTCAAGCTGGCTGTGTGCTTACCGACATCTGCCTGCCCGATACATCAGTTGCTAAAAGGGAGCTTAGTCTATGCCTAGCATACTTGATTGGTATATCTCTCCTTCTGGTTCTATTAAATTTAAACATTGCCTCACAGATTTAATATGATGCTCTGTTGTTAGATGAATTAACTTAAGAATTGACTTTCTTCTTGAAGAATTGACCCCTTCATCATATGTAACGGCCTTTTTTACATAATGTCCTTGTTCTTACTTCTGCTTTGTCTGAAATTAATATAGCTAATCCACCTTTCTTACGATTGTGGAAGTATAGTATATCCTTCTCCATACTTTACTTTTGCCCCAGAGTAATTTCTTCATTTTTTTATTAATATTATTTTTTATTAGAGAAGTTGTAGGTTTACAGAGAAATCATGCAGAAAATAGAGTTCCCATATACCTCCCCTATTATTAACACTTTGCATTAGAGTGGTACATTTCTTACAATTGGTGAAAGAATATTATTATAGGTGTACTATTAACTATAATCCATACTTTACATTAGGGTTCACTGTTTGTATCCTATACTCCTGTTGTTGTTTTCTTCCTTTTAATCTAATCTCATATATTCAATGTAAAATTTCCCCTGTTAACCACATTCAGATGTGTACTTCAATGGTATTGATTACATTTGCAATATTGCACTACCGTCACCTTCCATTATCAAAACTTTTCCATCATCCTAATGGGAAACTGTATAACAATTAAGCATTAACTCCCCATTCCCTAACCTCACCCCAGCCCCCGGTAAACTATATTCTAGTTTCTGATGCAATATATTTGCTTATTCTAATTATTTCATATCAGTGAGATCATAAGATATTTGTCATTTTATGCCTGACTTATTTCACTCAATGTGATGTCTTCAAGGTTCATCCATGATGTTGCATGTATCAGGACTTCATTTCTTTTTACGGCAGAATAATAGTCTATTTTATGTATAGATCACATTTTGTTTATTCAATAATCTGTTGTCACTTGGGTTGCTTCCAACTTTTGGCAATTGTGAACAATGCTGCTGCAAACTTCAGTGTACAAAGATCTGTGTGAGTTCCTGTTCTCAGTTCTTCTGAGTATATACCTAGAAGTGGGATTGTCAGGTCATAAGGTAATTCTAGGTTAATTTTCTAAGGGTCTGCCAAATTGTTTTCCACAGTAGCTGCACCAACATTTTACATTCCCACCAACAGTGAATGAGTATTCCTATTTCTCCGCATCCTCACCAACACTTTTTTATATGCTTTCCTTTTTAAAAAATAGTATCCATTCTAGTGGGTATGAATTTGTATCTGGTGTTTTTGATTTGCATTTCCCTAATAACTAACGACGCTGAGCATCTTATCATGTGCTTTTTGACCTTTTATTTTATTTTATTTTTTTTATTTCTTCTTTGGATAAAGTCTTTTACCCATTTTTAAATTGGGTTGTCTGTCTTTTTCTTGTTGAGTTGTAGAATTTATTTGTATATTATGAATATTAAACTCTTATTGGATATGCAGTTACCAAATATTTTCTTTCATTCTTCAGGTTGTCTTTTTACTTCCAAGATGAATTCTTTTGATGAACAAAGATTTGTTTTGAATTTTGATAAAATTTCAATAACTATTTTTTCTAATGTTGACATCCCTTGTGGTTTAAAGAAACCATTACCTAACACACGTTCCTGAAGATGCTTTCCCATGTTTTCTTCTAAGAATTTATTTATATTTTTTAGTTTTGGTTCTTATATTTAGGTCTGTGATCCATTGTGAGTTAATTTTTGTATATGGTGTGAGGTAGGAGTTCACCTTCATTCTTAACTCTCAATTAGATTTCATTGGTCTATATCTGTCCCTGTGCCAGTACCGTGCTGTGGTTTTTTGTTTGTTTGTTTGTTTGTTTTTAGGAGGTACCAGGGATTGAACTCAGGACCATGTACATGTGGAGCACATACTAAATCACTGAGCTACACCCTCTCCACAAGCACCTTGCTGTTTTGATTGCTATAGCTTAGTAATAAGTGTTACAATCAGAAAGTGGGACTCTCCAACTTAATTCATCTTTTTCAAGATCATTTTTGCTATTTGGAGCCCCTTAACTTTCCATATAAATTTGATGATTGGCTTTCCCGTTTCTATAAAGAAGTTTGTTGAGATTTTAATTCATATTATATTGAATTAATAAGTGCCTTTGGTTAGATCTGACATCTTAACAATACTTAGTCTTTCAATCCATGAACACAGAATATCCTTCCACTTATTTAGGTGTTCTTTAATTTCTATTAGCAATGTTTTATACTTTTCTGTATATAAGTCCTTTATATCTTTGGTTAAATTTATTCCTATATATTTGATTCTATTCCTTGATATTGCAAATGAGTCTTTTCTCTTGAGTTCCACCTCAGATTGTTTGTTAATAATGTATAGAAATACTATTGATTTTTGCATGTCAAACTTCTATCCTGCTACTTTGCTGAATTTACTAGCTCTAGTAGCTTTGTTATGGATATTTCATGATTTTCTATGTATAGGAAAATATATAGAAAACATAGGATTTTTCTATTATAGGATCATGGCATCTGCAAATACAGAATGATTTACTTTGCAAATACAAATGTGCAAAGTTTTATTTCCACGTATTTGTGAATTATCCATTTCTCCCACTGTAACTGATTTCTAGCTTCAGTCATTTTGGCCAGAGAAGATACATTTTACAATTTCAATATTTTTTAATTTATTGAGACTTGTTTTAGAGCCTTACATATGATCTACTCTGGAGAGTGGTCCTTATACACTTGAGGAGGTGTCCTCTGCTACTGTTGGGTGAGTTGTTATAGATATGGTCTAGTTGGTTTAGTGTATGGTTCAAGTTTTCTATTTTCCTTCTAATCTTCTATCTAGATGTTCTACCCATTATTGAAAGTGGAGTATTGAAAACTACTACTAGTATAAAATTGTCAATTTTTTCTTTCAGATATGTCAATATTTACTCCATCAATTTTGAGGCTTATATATATTTATAACTGTTAGGTCTTCTTATTGAATTGACCCCTTTATCAGTATGTAGTGATACTTCTTTGTCCTCAAAGAGTTTTTTTAAATCTGATATTATTATAGCTACATCAGCTTTCTTTTGGTTACAATTTGCATGGAGTATGCTTTTCCATCCTTCTCTTCAACCTTTTGTGTTTTTGAATTTAAGATGTGTCTCTTGTAAATACCATATAGTTGGGTCATGCCTTTTGACTGGAGTGTTTAATCCATTTACATTCAGAGTAACTACTGATAATGCAGTACTTTCTTCTCCAACTTTGCTGTTTGATCTTTGTAAATCATATAACTCTTTGACCCTGAATTCTTCTGTTAATGCCTACATTTTATTTATTTGTTTGTTTTTATTCTACCATGTTGAGTCCCTTCTCATTTATTTCTGTATATACTTTTCAAATAATTTCTTTGTGGTTACCCTGGGGCTAAAATTTCACATCCAAAATTTATAACAATCATGTATGTTTTGATACCATGTTAACTTCACCTGTATATACATACACTGTTCCTATACCTGTCTGCTCCCCCACCTATTTGTTGTACCTGTTAAAATTATATCTTTGTTCATAGTATGTTCATAGCCTCTACACCTTACTAATCATTTCTCAATCTCTCTATGCTTCCCTTGCTGTACATAGCTGCTATTCTGTTTCCATCTCTCTAATTTATTTGTATTTATATTTTGTATAGATGGAGTCAAACAATATGTAGTACCTTTTGTCTAGTTTCTTTCACTTAGTCCATTTCCTTTTTCTCTTAGTGGAAGATTATTATGATATTACACGCACTACTGTCCATAGTTTGCTTTGGTTGTATATTTGCCTGATATTAGCATCTTGCAGCTTTTTCTTTCAGAGTAGAAGAGCTGGAGGGTAGCGTCCTGCCCAGGTACAGCGACATCCCCCATAGGGCGCCTTGGCGGAGGACGCCAGCCGAGCTAGTGCACAAGCCTCTCAGTCCCCTTCCTTGGCCAGAACCACGAGAGGGTCTTTCCCAGCCCATCACCGTGAGGACCTGGTGGGGTTCCCAGAGGCAAAATCCACAGAGAAGCAGGGTCCTCCTGAGCGGCGTCCTCGGAAGCCTCTGGCTTCCCTGCAGCTTGCTCTCAGCCTGCTGCACCTGCCACCCGGGAGCCCCAGCCCAGCCCTGGGCAGCAGCTTTTGCGCCAGGCGCGCTGGTTTCGGCTGTGACCTCAGGAGTCTCCTCTTTTTCTGGATTTCTAGGTGGCAGTTTGACCTTTGGCCTCAGTTCTCTGATGGGTTAATAAAAGTTGCTGTTTTGGGGTTTTTTTTCCACCTTGTTCTTGTAAGGTTGGTAGCGACGGCTCCCTTGAGCTTAAAATGTCAAAGCTAAAACCAGAAGCCCCGTATATTTTTACACAAAGAGTGAAAAAGGAAGTGCTCATTGTGAAAATGAAAAGAAGACAAAGGATGAAATCTTGGAGGATCAAGGTCATGGAAATGACAAGTGGATGGGATCAAGGTCAGGGTAGTGGATTAATTTTGAAAACTTTGAAAAGGAGAAACACTTGCTCATCAAAGGAAGAATGATTAAAAATGAATCTAATAAGAGAAGATTAGAGAGATTTCAGTTGGAATAAATTTTATGTTTTCAACAAAGTAGGAGATAAAACAGTTTGCAGCGGTGCTGTGACTAGGGGCAAAGCAGCAGCTATTTGTAATGGAAGGATATGGGAAAGGGTCCAAGTGATGGATTTGTTCAAATGGTCCCCAGGCAGGGAAAGGCCACCTGATATCAGGGTACAGGGCCTCAAGCCAAGCCGAGACCCTTGGGCCTGTGCTGGGACCCCTGGGCCTCATCCTCTCTCCCAGCTTGGCCTGAGCAGGGGAGAGAGGAGACAAGGGCGGTACCTGCCCAGGGCTACGGCTGGCCAAGGAGGGAAGGAGCAGAAGTCAGGTGGTGCCTGCAGTGGAGATGGGAGCAGAGTGGACATGTTAACTCCTGAGGAGAAGTATTTTAAAACGCTTTGTGAAACGAGCATAACCTGCAGTCCCTGAACTGGGAAAGCCACATGACTCAATAGTCAGAGACCTTGATGCCCAAGAGCGTGTGTGCTTAGGGAACAAATCACTGAACCTCACCTGGACGGTCCTGGTTACAGATGTGAAAAAATGCGCCTCTGGCACCGCGGCTTCTGTCGAAGACTTTTCACCTTCTCTAAAAATGAATTTGGAAAAGCTCCCAGATTATACATCTGGTCCTCTAATTTACAACTCCAAAGATCATTGCAGTGGGTAAACTTTTGTCCCACTTCTGCTTCCTCCGAAACACCAGTGGGTGATTCCAGCTCTAACTAGCTGCTGGCCAACTCCCTGGCAGGCCTTCCTGAGCCTGGGGGCCCCGGGGAGCCAGCTCTGCAGTGTCCATCCATCCTCAGAGGTCCCTGGCTTCCCACGCAGAGCAGCTCGGCGTTCTACCTGCCTCTGAAATTGAAACGTAGCCATGCTGGAAAAAATAATTATTAGGCACGTGCTTCAAAATATTATTTCTGTGGGTACAACTTCTTATAAAAATGATGTTAGAGCTCTTAAAACTCAGTTCTAAGGTGGGGGTTCTCAAATCTCTCTCCTGACCTGAGAAAGTGCGTCCCCTTTCCTAGGTGACCTGATCACAAAACCTGTGGGTTAACAGCAGGAAGCCTGGGTATTAACCTCCTTCTTAGGAGCCTCTTAGAATCGCCTATGGATATGTAAAACTGGGGGTTCTTGTGCCTCACCCCAGAGCAACTGGACAAAAGTCTCTGGGACTGGCCGAGGCCCGGGCTTCTGTGTTTTTTAAGGTCTCCTGATGATTCTAATGTGCAGCCAGGGATGAAAACCACAGCAGAAAGCAATGAAATAGAAAGGCAGGGTGTCAGCCTGGGTGAGCCCTAAAGCTCAAGGGCTAATTTGGAACTGGGGACCATTCTGAAAACTGTGTCTTTGAAATCCGAAGAAGACTTTTTTGTGCAGATTATTAGGGTAATTTCAAGGCAAAGATTCCATCAATATAAGAGTACAAACTATTTTTAGTCATTTAGTGATTACACTTCCATGCAAACAATTCATATGCTAATTAAACTTTTACCTATTCATTACAGCAGAGCTTCTAATAGATAAAGACATGCCAACCTCATTTTGGCTTACCAATTGAACTTAAAGATGCTAAAACTACATTACTTTTTAAAATATTTAGACTCTCAGCTAATGCAAATTGAGAAAATATTGCTTGTAAAACTCACATTGTTTGCATATTTAAACCCTTTATTTATATAATGACAATTTCTTTCTACTGAAATTACACTTCAGCTTTTGCATTTTCAATTTAACAAATATACTATGCTGTCACTACCTCTGCTATATTTAATTTAATTATATAATTTCTCACTAGTACTGAACTACAACGACCTTGCATCTTAAAGGTCACACTGAGTCACTAAGTTGGAAAGAATATTTTCAGAGGAAGCTAACTCCTTCCTTTTGCATCTGAAAAAGCTCTGAGTGGCTCAAATGTTTCCATAGTAACCAGGCATCTGGCACCTCTGGGCCTGCAATGGAATCCTCCAGCCATTTCTAGTATGACTTTAGGCACCTTACTTAATGACTTTAATCCTCAGGAAAGTGTCAGATTGGAAGTAGGCTGTAAGTGCCAACTCTAAATATGTGCAAATGAGTATTTACCAGTAAACAAGTAATCTGTCCTGTAAATAGGCCATATTCCTTACCTAGCAGAGGAGACTCCAACCCCTCCCCTTTATTTATGTCTTGAAATGCCTTGAAGTTCCACAGCCATTTATCTGTTGCTTTGAGTTGGGACTTTCCAAATATTTGCAAAAAATCCTCTCCCATTTGCCAAGCTTTCATATTTTAATCACCAGAATCTATGACTGTGATACAGGTTCACGTAATTAATCAACAAACATTGCTAAAAATCCACATGCTAAGAAATATGAGGAATATCAAGAAGGACAAAGCAAGATTTTTACTCTCAAGTTCTTTTTATTGTAATAGGGCAGTTTTACAATAAAAAGGAATTAATGCAGCTAGAATATAAATTCCAAGTGATTGTTATTCTCAGCCAACACTTGGAATTCAAGATAGACAAGTCCACTCTAGGATGAGGTGTTACAGTTATCTATTGCTGTGTAACAAATCAGCCCAAAGCTTCAAGGCTTAAAGTAAGTTATTACTAACTGTCACAGTTGATTGGCTGGCTGGGATCAGCTGGGGATTTCCACTTGGGGTCCCTCATGCATTCACAGTCCTGTGGAAGCTGGGTCAGGGGTCACCTGAAGGTGTGTCTGGGCTGGGTCCTAGATAGCTCACGCCCTGGTGGGCAGAGATGCTGGCTGTCAGGTGGGGCTCAGGGGGATTGCTGAGCAGGGCTGTACATGCTGCTTCTCCCTGCTGGGTTCTCACAGGCTGGTCCCTGGTTACTATGAGTGAGTGTACTAAGAAGCAGCAAGTGGAGCTCGCCCAGTTTCAGAAACTGGCATTGTGCCTCTATCTCCAGAAGCTACTGTCTGAGGCCAGGACTGAGTCCCCCATAGGCCCAGATGTGAGGGAAGCATACATTGATCCCATTTCTCAATAGGAAGGGGGCCAAGGGATCTGCAACCTTCTTTAATAAGCCACAGGACCAGGCTTCGTGATATTCACACTGAAATCTAGTGTGAGGGCTGAGTGAGCAGAGAGGACCCAAGATGAGGAGGTGGACTGTATCAGTGGCATTTGGGGTAATCGGGGGGCTTGGGTGGAAAGTCCATTTTGCTGACAGTTTTAATACCATTGTGAAGAAGAAGGTTTGTGAAGTGCTTCTCAAACTATCTGTGGTGAAGGACAATTTTTACTCCAAGCCATCATGGGCCAATACCTGTAAAAGAGCATAAAAATGAATTACTAGACAAATAAAAGTAAGAAGACACCCAAAATAAGCCAGACTTTGAATTTTGAGATTCAACAGGCCTAAGTTTATGCTGTCATATTCCTCTACAGGTTTCTAAACACATGCTCCCGAAGTCGTACTTGGTGGGGTTATTTTGTGGACTGGTGGGGGTTGCAGACCAGTACTAGACCCTGGCCACACTTGAGCACCATTTGGTGAGAACCGGGTTATGACCCTGAAATGCCTGGGAAAGCATCACCAAAACTTAAGGCAATCATAGGAGGCAATAGGATGGCTATTTTAATTTGCTGATTTTTGGTTTTCTTCCTAAGTTCGATGATAAACTTCTTGAGGAAAGGAATGCTAACTTCTAAACCTCATATGCTATCTTATGTATTTGTGCTTATTCAAAGGGTCCTGAAAACAATGAGCAAAAAATGCAAGAGACAGAGGAGTGTACAGATATTACCATTTGTAGAAAAACAAAGTGGATTTAGGAGCAACATCACACAGACATGTAGGGTTATCCCTGGATAGTGGTTATCCCTGTAGAGTTGGAACAAGAAGACAAGACTGTAAAGTAGGCACATGCTATTTTACCCATTTTATTATTTTCCACGAGTATCACAACATTTGGGGTGGAAATCAAACCTTAAGTCCAACTCCTTTAACTAGCACTTCCTAGGTAGGACTATTTTACCTGAACACGTATTTAAAGAAATGTAATTACATGTATAGTTTTAACTTGGCTCACATCAAGTAAGCTTATTTATTCACTCGCTGTTTCCATCGTGAGTGTCTGAAGAGTGATGGGCAGGCAAAGAGAAATGGAATAGCCATTGTCCTCCTCACCACTAGCTCAGTGAGGGCAATTCTGCTTGACTGGCAATGGCGATACAAGCTAAGTGCTCTGCCCCATCCCTCCAAAACCTGTCCTCTCACCATACCTTCTTGAGTTAGGACAAGCACCTTGACTGTCCTTTCCCTTCGCTTCAGAGCTGAAGCGGTGGCCATTGCCCCATCAGCCCCTGGGAACTCTGCTCTGGATGCAGGGCACAGTAAAAACAAGCCCAGAGGAGAAGCAGCCAACTCAGTGGCCATCCCGGTGCGTAGCCCGGCCAATCAGAGGGCGCCATGGCTGCCAGCTGGGGCTCTACCCCACCTGTCACTTCCATCCAAGAAGAGGGTCGGTGCTGTGTCCTCAGCACCTGAGAGTACCTGACACCAGCAGGTCAAGAGCCATTAATCCAGTGAATGGAAGCCCATGGATGGAGCGAGCACGCACCAAGCCCACCGAGCAGGCTCGACGAGGGAGCGTCTTCTTGCGTGATTTACTGTGATGTCATGTCTCCTAGCTGCCCCCCCCCGTCCCATGATTCTGAGGGTTTTCAAGGAGGATGTTCAATGCCACACCATTTTGGTACCCTCTGCCTCCGGTGATTTTCTGCTGTGCGGTGGGCCTTAAAGGGATGTCTGTGGAAGGAAGAGACAGTTTGCAGTCCCTCTGCCCCACTCCGGGCACAAGACCCATTATTCTCAGAGCTTCTCCTTTTGATGCTGTCTTTTGGCCAACTCTCAGGCCATCCGACCCAACCCGCCTTAATAATTCTGCAAACACCTCCTCCCAGAACAACACAGAGCAAGGAAAACAGCTCTTGCCGCTTTGCACTTTTTTCCCCCAGGGAATGCTGAAATGCAAAACTATTTACACTTCTGAACCTCTTCGCAGAGCTGATGGAGTCAGCGCACGGCATTAAACAGCGAAGCTCCTGCCCAAGGTGTGTGAGTGCCTTCCTGCTGCCTCCCCGCCTCCCTTTTTGGACGCTCTTTCTGGTGTATCAGGGAGAAGAGCTGTGGTGGCAAAGGAGTTACCTACTGGTGACTGGGGGTTTGCCCAAGCATCTACCCTGCTGGGGCTGTTTGTCTCAAATATCCTTGTTCCTGTCCCATGCAGAGAGGGCGAGGGCTGCCTGGTATTGGGAAAAAATTTGTTGCAGTTAAGCTGAATTTGGGGAAAAACTGCATTATGAATCAAGCACTTAGCATTGTGTGGGCTCTTCAGTTTTGTGTTTTGAAGTTTCCTTCACAAGCCAACATAATGCTGAAGTATTGACAAGAATTTGCCAATTGTAGCTATTGTTGGAATGTCACTTCTCACATCAGAGGATTCGGTGCTTTTGCTATAGATTCCCGTGGATCAAAATCCAGGGTCTTAAAAGATATGATGGGACTAATTTAATAGGATCCTTTTGTGCTTCTAAGAGCCTTCAGAGGCTAAATTCAAGAAGAAAATGGTTCTGATTTCTGTGGTTATCACTGAAACTCCCACGAGTGCCCCTCTATTATTATAATTAGGGTTAGTTGTTACAGTCATAGTATGATTACATTTAAAATGCCTAATATTTTAAATATTTTGCAGACTTTGTTTCACATAATTTCAAAGCGCAAAGTGCTCCATCAGCTAAACTTCATTTGGAGGCAAAGCAGAAACCATAAAATTTACCTTCACTATTGAACAGAAAAGAATACGGACTTTAACCGGACATTGTCTGCTAGAATATGTGTAGCAAAAGGCAGTGATTCAGATAAAACTCCAAATATCTTTGTTTAAAAATAGGAAGGAAATTTAACGACAAGTGAGCTGGACTGGCAGGGTGGCCCCAGGTTTCAGGATTTCCGCTCCCTGCGCCCTGGGCCTCACCTGGAGCTGCAGAGGCCGCTCCCCAGACCTGCCGCCGGCCTGCATAGCGGCAGAGCCGCGATGACCGAGTCCCTGGCGGTGGAGGCGCACTGCCGAGGCTGCTAGTGGAACTGGAAACGACAAAATGAACAGATTTCTACCATTCCTAGCTGTACTCGAAAGCATGTGCACGCCGCAACGTGGCATTTTTGGTCGAAAAGATGGACGGTCTCGTGAAATGCTGCACAGAAAGCGGGCAGGGGCTTGGCGAGGGGCACGCGGGGGCCCCGAGCACGGCTCTGACCTTCTTCGCCGTCGTGGGGTCCCGGCCCGGAGCGTGGCTGGGAGGCGGGAGCAGGCGCCACCTCGCCATGTGCGAGCCTCTGCTGCGGGGGTCAGCAGTTGTCCTCTGTGCCTTCCCTGATTAGCATTCATCAGACAAGTTAGGGGACCTGGATGGGGGACCTGGCTCTCAAAACCCCCTGTCAGCTGCCTGCCCTTGGACAAATGACCCGAGCCGCCCGGCCTCTGCTGGGGGAGGAAATGTGCTGGGGTCTGAAATCCAGGGCTTGCATGACATCATCCCATAACAGATTACACTGTAATGCTAGGAATGTAATCATTAGCATTTAAACATGCATAAAATTTAATTAACCTACTTACCAGTTTGCTTAGAACTTTTGAAGGGCTACCTAGAGTCCTCTCTAAGCATTTTATTGCAGAGTTTTGGAAAGCTCACAAAAGAGAGAAGTTCACTGGGATTTTTCTCCCTAAAGCTGATGGGCCGTGACAGATGAGCAGATGACCCGAGTTAATTATTATTGAATTCGTTATTACTGCTTTGTTGTCACCCGGCTCAGCCAGGGTAAAATGATGACAGTAGGTATCTCATTAAAACAGCTGTTTCAATTATGTAGCGGCAAATATTTAAAAAGCGAGACTTCCAAGTTTCAGGCTGTTAACAAAGTTTGTTTGTGCCAAGATGATCTGGCCGAAAAGGGATGGGGGAGGCGGAATAAGAAGCACTGATCATTTTAGTCCTTTAAGAGTGACAGCCAGCACCCTCCTGGAATTTATTGCAGGGTGTCAGTAAGTGGGAGGGGGCCGTGGGGGAGAGAAGAAAAGGCTTAGGTCCCCCCACCTCCTTACTGTTTCCCCAGTTCACGTTAAACCTGCTACATTTAAATTGTACAGGAAAAGCAGCTCTTTGGATAGATTTTTTTCCAGCTAAAAATGGGATCTCGGCCACTATGCTCTATTGTTTTGAATTGTCCGGGTGAGAGACCTTTGTTTATAAATTCATAGAAAGAAAGAAATTCTCTACCACCCTCAGAAGGAAGGCTTCTTTCCTCTAGGGAATTGGGGGTGCTTTGTATAGATGTCAGCCACCTTTTTAATGCACATCTGCCATAAGAATATCCACGTATAGATTAAGGCCTGATATTCTACCAGCTAATCTGAAGGTGTTTTCCGATGTCACTACGCAGCTAACATAGAATCAATTCGATTCAGCAGAACCGTGCAGGGTAGAAGTTTCCTGTCACCCACCTAGGATTCCCCGCTCTGTTTTATCCTCAGCTACGTATTCTCCTGATTCGGTGTCCAGTGCTTTCCAGAGTGAGACTTGGGCTCTAGCATCCCTCGGCTTCTCCCATCCCAGACAATGCTCATTATTTATGTGCTTCCCTTGCCGGCCACATAATTCAGAGGCTGGACTTGCTAAGCCATGCATTATAATATGACACTAATGAGTTAATGGGTCACGGCATCCCATGCAGTTCAGTTAGCTCCAGGCTGGGAAAATTTTGGTCCACAAATCACCAGAAGGCATGCTTCACCCCAAACCAGTGTCTGAGTGAAAGTGCAGACCCGCTCAGGAGAGAGATGAAGCAGGGTGAGGAGATGGTGCGGCACAAACTCATTATCACTACGGGGAGAGAGAAAATACACACACAGCTCCAAATGCCGCGGTAACAGGCCCATAGCCTCATCTTCCTGTGATGAGGATGCACGTTTACAGGAGGAGATCTGGGTCATCGGCAGTGGGGAGCTGAGGAGGAGGGAGGGCAATTAAGATCTAGAAACCTTGGGGAAATCATAATGCAATTTGCATTCGGAATTTACCTGAGAAGAAACTGTCCAGTCTATGTCCATCCAGGAAAATTAGCTACAATATTTGCTGCACACTTGCTGGGGCATCCTCCTCCTTCACGTGCGAATGCATGCTCCTCAGAAAATTGCTCACTAGAAGAGCAGACATGGATAATGCTGTCAACTGGTTTAAAATATGAAAAACAAGTGGATCAGCTAATACTTTTCCACAGCATGCCAGTTAACCGGCATGCACAATTTTAAAGTAAAGCCTGGCTATCTGTCACGAAGAAGCCTCAACCAGAGGGATGGCCGTTCTTTCTGGGTTTATGAAAGAGGTAGTGGTTATTTTTTGAACGCTGTATTCAAGGGTGATTTTTAAAAAGTCATTAAAATTGAATTCTTAAAGAGGGCTTTAAATTAAAAAAGCAAATACTTTGGGGAGTCATAGTCTTTTTCCTTTCACGTACATAGAAAATATACGTATACTCTGCAATGTCTGGGAGTTTTTAGGAAAAGACCTGTCTTCCCTTCTCCCTCACCACTGGGGCCAAAGATTTTTGAGTCTTATTGTCATCCAGTCCAAAAATGTCAATGTGAAGGGAGAAGATCCAAAATGAAGAATTCCACAAAACCCTAATAAAAATGCAGGAGGGACAAAAAAACTGAATTATTTGAGAAACTAAAGACTTTCAGTTTGAGAATAAGCTTGTGGATGAACTTGGAGGCACAGTGGGAGGCCTTATCCACGCCAGAGAGAAAAGGGCTGGCTGTTTGGAAATATCTCTATTCAGCAGGGTCTTCGTGACTGCCTGGGCCACGGGGACATTGCCACTGAATTCCTGCACCTGCTCCTGCTGGACAACCTCTGCGCCCGGGAGCAGGTATAGAATCAGGTGCATAGAATATAAGCCAACTGCATGCAAACTGAAAATTACACGTGCTTTCTTTTGGGAATCTAATCTTTCCTGAGTATATTTTAATTTTTAAAAATATCCCCTTCCATTTACTATTTTAAGAATTAAACTAGCACAGCGGCAGGAGAAGATAGCAACATGGTTATCTAGCTGATTGTTTAATGGGATTTACATCACAAATATATGTACTGGAAATTTACGGACATCCGCTTGTGACAAAACTTCTAAAATTGTCTAACTTTTTGAACATTAGGAGGGTAGACACCTAACTGAAGGGATTTTAAGGGGCCAGGGCTTCTACAGGAGGCTTGTCGGCATTCTTGGGCACTCAGTCTTCTCGCTGCACTGGGGCGTGCTGACTCAGCTCCCGGCCGTGCTGGCAGCTGGGACGCAGGTTGCTGGCCTCTAGGCCGCGGAGGCCGCGCCTTTTGCTCTCCCCACTCTCCACTCGACATGCCTGGCACTTTAGACCGTCCAGCGTGTCAAGGGCACAGCTGGGAACAGCTTTCCCCCTCCCGACCTCCGTGCCTGGGCGCCCTCAGCGACCCCACAAATCACTGCTGGCTTCTCACCTCCATCTTTTCCTCCCTTCCCCTGAGGAGCTTGTGCCTGTGGTTCTCTTGGGTGGCTCTGTTCCCTCTATTTTGCCCCAGCATCCAAACGAGTCAGAGAGAGAGTCAGAAGAGAAAAGGGGATGACACTTAGAGGAACAGGCGGGGGAAACTCGTGGCCCCTGCTTTCCCGCAAGGACCTTTATCCACTGTCCAATCTTTATCAGCACATTCCTGTTGGGGTTGACGAATTTGGCTTGTGATAAAGTGTGACTGCATAGGAATAACTTTAGATGAGAGTCCAAGTTATTGAGTAGTTTGAGCCTATCAGAGTCAAAGGGTAGGAGAAAAGGGGGGTCAAATCCTGAAAGTTGTGCTAGCACGTAAAGGTGGCCTCAGACTCCCTGAATAAATGGCTAAGTAAGCTTTGTTTGTTTGGAGACTTGCTTTTTATTTTGACATCAGGAATGGTTGGCCTGAGATTAATTTTATTGGGAACTCTGAGAGTTCCAGGAGGACTTTGGGACACTGTCATCTGACATGACTCCAAGGGATTGTGAGCATCTGTGAACTCAATCTCATCTCTTACATTGTAAAACGGAAAATGACCATCACAACGGACAGAGTGAATAACTGGTTTTTCTTTGAGTTTACGTACACTATCAAAATTATAAACAAATAAAGCACAAAGGAAATTCAAAGGGTGTGAGACCATGCGAATAAAAATCTACCAAACTGTCATCTAAACCCATGTGAAGTAAAATTGACAAGTTCTATACCGCGCTAATTATCACTGTCATCATCGCCATTAGCTTCCTTCTCATCCTCTGCTTAATTAAGAACAGCATGTTTTCCTCTTCATGTCGCTCTCCTTACAGAGCCCCCGCTCTGTCGACGTGCCACGGGAGCTAGGAGGATAAATAGAAGAGTGCTGCCAGGAAGACATACCTCCACGCTTTGTAGAGAGGGTGTCAGTCATGCTACTCTTTTCTACTGGACATTAGAATATCAGACAGAAACCAGGACCGGATTTTCAATTCTTGGTGATGTTATTTGGAAAACTGCAATAGGCTGTGCCCTAAATGGACATCCGATGCAGATCTCACCTTCTGGGGGTTGCCCATTGATAACGGGGTGTTACGCAGGCTATACTCTACCCAAAAGCTTTGCAGAAACGAGAGGGGAACCTGGAGGCCTAGGAACTGAGCCCCACTGGTCTGCTCCCGGTTAACAGTGCCTCAAAGTGACTTTACACCTTTTGACATTTCACCTTGGGGAATGGAACCATAAAAAGGCCATACAAATTTAAAGTAGATTAATTTTTAAAAAGATCCTCTCCCAGAGCATGGAAAGGAACCAGAAACAAAACACGTTCACCTTTCAGTAAGCAAGCAACGCGCCCTGAGACAAGCCACGGTGGCAGACTCTCACTTAGGGAAATCCCCTGTCTTCACCAACATGCTTGGAAATGGACTCGTAGCTTCCACCTTCACTGTAAGGAGGTGAAGGAGGATATCTGACCCTTCGTGGTGCAAGTAAGAGAATAGTTCCACTGTTCAATGAAAATGGCAAAAAAAAAAAAAGAGAGAGAAAAAAACCCTGTAAACTAGGATCAGCCAATCCTTGATGAGTTCATTCCTTGTGCGTGGCTTAAAATTCATCATCAGTGAATTGGAAACTGGAAATCAGACTTGGAAAGCTAGTATAATTTTGTGATTTGAACTGTCATCTTGGTGTGCTCAGTTATGGAGTAAGGGGTTCCCCTTTTTACCAGTCAAAATCTATAAAAGGGTATTTAGGAAGCCCCTTAAGTTCTCTGGGTAAGTTTACCTTAATTCTGCACAGTATTTCTTAGCTAAACATTTCTCCCACAAATTTTCCCCCTTTTTGTACACACACCGAATGTAAGAACTAAATGTAATTGTGTTTCATCTATCAGAAACGAAGATTCTGAAGTCCAGAGAAGCAGCATGTCCAAAGCCACAGAGCTAGTCACTAGCAGAATTAGAACTGACATTCCAGATGCAATATATTTTTACCATTCTCTGAAAGGCGTCGGCCCTTCAGCATGGGCGACTGCAGTATTTATGAGCTGTAGCTGTAGCTGCATCTGGCTACTTAGAAGCTGCCGAAGTTGACACATTGTTTAAGGCAGCACAGCTCAGGTGTAAGATAATCGATGCACTGGTATGACCATGTTTGTGGCAAGGAATCAATTACTTTCTCCTTGTACTCATGGTGTACATATCAGTACAAAAGTTCAATTGTTTTCCAATTTCTAAAATGAAATAAAAAGATCAGAAGAAAAGATGATTGCACTCAGAGTGGTATAGAAGTGAAAAATACCCAATTACCTGAAAGCATACTGTATGTAATGAAACGGTTGGTAAAGTATGTATCATGCTGCAATTCTTAGATCATTTTAATAGGAAAGTCTTGGGGTAGTAAATCAGTGTTTTAATTTCACAGAAAATAGCTTTAATTGCACAGATATGATGTTATGCTAGTTATGTTTATAGGATTCTATTTTTTTTTAAAAATTGCCTTTGTAATGGTTGTTAGGTGGATGTGACTCTTTAGTAAATGGATTTGACGAATGAAGAATTGGTAACCATTTACCAAATACATGTATTTCTATTGGGACTCCTATTTAAGTACACCTTAAAGTACACTATTTAAGTATATCTATTTAAGTATGCCCAGAGGAGTTGGGGGATAAATATCATATCTTGATTTCAGCAAGTGGTGTCTTTATTTGTGTTAAATGAATAGAGATTTCAACAGTGCCTTGGCCTGAGGTTTCCCTGCCCAACGATTTGTTGATGCTTCCCAGAGGATGGTTTGTAAGCTGCTAGTTCAAAGTCCTTCGGCTTTCCTGAAATCTGTGTCTTGTGGGGCCCTGCTGCTGCCGAGTGTCTGCTGCGAGGGAATGATTTTGGATGGTGGGGAAAGGTCCCAGTAGCCACCACTCAGCCTGAAGACTTAGTCTCCTGGAAGCTGGTGAGTAGACAGCCCTGGAAAGCACCCAGGACATTTACCACAGCACGTTCAAGGTCTGAGAAGAATACTCTGCAGTGAGCATTTTCACATTTTTATTACGGTACCATATATACAACATAAAATCTCCCCATTCTAACCACTTTCAAGCATGAAGTTCAGGAGCATTAATTACCTTCCCAATGTTGTTTGTGCTGCCATCACCATCATCCTTTACCTAGCAAACCAACACGTAGCCGTAACGCATCTTCTCAAACCGGATTGCTAATAACGTCCCAGCAGTAACTATATGTGCACTAAAGCATCTATAGGCTTGTGGAAGTTTATGTCATGTTAGGTTGTATTTTTACAAGGGAAAAGGAAAGACTTGGAGATGTTTGAAATGTCATATTTCAGAATGCTCTTATCCATTTATCATGCTTTGTTGACCTTTTAAAATCTCCTCTCTATTCTCAAATTATATGTAGTTATTTGGGGAAAGAAATTTTGTTTGCATTTATTGAGCTGAAATACAGCAGGTCCTTAAAGTTAAAGTGAACCTTGGTGTTTTCCCAGATGTGGTCTCTCATCTCAAAAGCCGGTGCCACTGGGGCCCCACACTTTTCCCTTGATGAAGAGACCTGCTAGGCAAGCGGGTGGAAACGCACTGCAAAATTTTTGTCAAGTGTCAGTTTGCCTGACCAAATCACCTTTCCCCACGATGCAATTAAATCTTACGCTTCCATCTGCATTACCCAAGATTTTGGTGCAATCCTCTATCCAGATCCATTTCGAAAGAACCTGAATCCCCTGTCTTTTGGGGAAGAGAGGGCTTAGCATTTCGCTGGCAACACTGAAAATCTAGAGAGCACTTAAATATAATTTGATATTTGCAAACTCTACTTAGACCTGGTATTAGGAAAGAAAAGCATAATATTCTCATTTGGTTATATTATATTCAAATTCATGATACTGTCATGAGGGTTTTACTCCAAGATGGGATAATTCCGGGGTGCCATGCTGTTTCCGGTGTGCAGTTGGTTTGCATTGTTTTTTCCATAATCAAACACTACTCGATAAGGAGGCACTCATTAAAGATCGTTCGTTTGTTTGTGTGCCAGTAGTAGAAAAAAGTGAGTGGCATTAGGAAAAAATATGTTCAGGCAAACCACTGGTGGCAGAATCAGCCAGCACCTCGGGACCGCCAGGCCTCCTTCTGGGGCTGGGGTCTTGGCACAGATGTCAGCGAAGGTCCTCAGAGCTTCCCCCTTGGGATCAGCACCTTTCTGTTTTCCTCGATGGGCACCCCCAGCTTAGCGACGCTGGGTGCCCTCTTCCAGCCGAGGGGGCTCGCAGCAGTTTTCCGGTGCTTTTGCTTTTTTCCTCCCCACCTTCTCCCCGCCCCCTCCCCACCTCCTGCTTCATCAGTTCTATAATTATGATGTTAATCCTGTTCCATTTTTCAAAGGGATACTGCAGCTCACTTTTCAAAAATTGTATAAAGCACTCCCACAGGAGGGAAAGCAAATAAAAGGAACAGCACAATTGACCTTAGAAGGCTAGAAATCAGAACAGCACTTAAAAATTGAATATGGACTCAATTCCTTGACTACTTTTTCCTGAAGACAGGGCCACCCCAGCGATTTAAAAATAGCATGCTTACCGGCATTGTCTTCTCTTCCTCATGTCTCTTTTCACTTGGCACTCTTGAAAAGCTCACCATTGATTTCATATTGCCTCTTTGAAAATATGATTAGGGATTTTGGAAGGTATCAAATTTAGAAACCTAATATCATACTAAAGACAAAATATTGAGATCTATAGAATCCAAATATTACTAAAGTTTTGGGTTCTCAGTTGCAGAAAAAAAATTACCTGCGATATTTTAACATTTTTAATTTACAATTATCTATGGCGATGCCACTGAATTTAGTCAGCAGGCTGCACAGGTGGGCTAAGTCATGGCTGCATATTTTGGATGGCCCAGGATGCTACAGAAACCAAGCCCTCTCTCCCCTGTTCTGGAACTTTCCTCCAGCCTTGGCCATGGGCGTGGTGGCAGCCAGCACAGAAAGCAAAGGGCCCCTCTTCCCACACGTGCCTTTATCGGGGCCGAGGCCCCATCCCCATCTCTGACCCTGGTCTGTCCTTTTCCTATTTCTACGTTGCTCCGTGTCAGGCAGGACAGTCCTAGGGGACCTTCTTTCTTAAACAGCACCTCGACCCTCCCCAGATGACCACTGTGGAAAAACGTACGGCTCTACTTTTCTAAGCATGTACTATTAAGTATAACGAGGGTTGCCTTCACCTTACTGATTTTAATTATTAATACGCTCAGCCTTCATTTCTCTGTCATTTACCCAGTGATTCTAGTGTGTTCAACACGAAGCGAGTGTGGTGATGTGCATTTAAAGCCTGACTACAGACCTTGGTCTCAAATTGTGTGTTTTATTGAACACCTACTATTTACCAGTCACTGCACCCTGTGCTCAAATCACAGGTTTAACGGTGAAGAAAGGAAATGGACAAATAAACTGGCAAGAGCCAGAAAAGTGATGGAATCTACTGTTGATGCAAAGGAGGAGTCGGTTTGTTTTTCGTGGTAGGTTCGATGAGCAGGAAGCTTAGTTCATCTCAGAAGCTTGTGCCAGGAGCTTCCGGGGGAGCCAGGCATGGATCCCAGCCGCCATGTCCTCTCAGGAGCTCCGGCTCCCATAAGGGGGAGAACGGAATAACAGCAATCGACGCGTGTACAAACGCGCACGAAGTGATCGCACACGAAGTGTCAGAGCAGCTCTGGCTGTCCCAGGACGGTGTGCACCAGGCGCCGTGCTCTGCACTCGGCTTCTCCTCAGGTGCCTTAGAATCGGCCTTGCGTGGCGGACCCTCACGCACGACACAGCCCCCTCAGCATCCTCGGCGCTGCGCCAGCTTCGCTCCCCCAGGCGTGCGGGTGGCGAGCGAGGCTGCTTCCTCAGCACGCCCTGGTCCGACGTCCTCGGACAGGGGTGAGCATTTGCAAATACCTCCTGAACCATGGTTTCCTCGCTGCCTTCCAGGCCTGGCTTTTAGGCAAGTGGAGCTTTGGGATGACCTCCATCCTCCGTCCTGTGGGTCTAAAGGTGACCCCATGTACCTACGGATGAGATACACGGAGACACGTGTGCTCACACAGGAAAATACCACAGTCCCAAAGAGAGGCGCATTCCAAAGGCTCCGCTGATTCATAGCTATTCTGCGATTTGAGTGACACTTTGTAAAATCATAGGCAAGCACAAATGTGGAAGAGAGAAGACAATACACGCAGGTTTGCCATGCAGCTCGTAATTACCTTTGTATTCATCCAGGAATCCCAGTAGCATAAGGAAGGAAGGAAGCGGTGGTGTTTGGGCCCACTGAGCTTAATGCTACCGAGCTCGGCATTACGGGATCCTATTAATAATTAAACTATCTGTCACTTACCAACAACATACATTCCAAATTAAATTTAAGCAAAAGGGAAAAAGCCATCATTTGGGACTGAATTAGTGGGCTTCGGAGAGAAATAAATAATAATCAAACATCTGTGTTCTAAATAGTACGTGCTTTATCAGACAAACAACTGTTACCGTCTCGTTGTATAAAATTGCTTGGGGAAAACATGGTAACTGGAAAGCCAAGTCTCGCTTGCGAGGGGTGGGGGATAAGAAAAAGTTCATTAACAAGTCAGAAAGTGATCAAAAGTTGCCATGTTGTCATATCAGCTTCTTTCTTAGTGTCTTTGTTGGCAAGAGAGAAAGTGGGTTTACTGAAGAGCTCGGTTTGGTGGACGGTCCAAAGAAAGGCAAAGAATGAAAATATGAAAGAAACTCTGTAAATGCTGAGCTGCCTGGAAGCCTGTCGGTTGTGAAGGTTACAGGAGAGAATTTACTTTTGGCAGGGAAGGAAGAGAGAAAAGACACAGAATTAATAAACAAACGGGTAAAGAGGGAGAAATTGATATTACCGCGACTCTGCCAAAGACGCAGCAGAGGACGTGGCATCCCCGAGGCATGAGCAGACGCTGGAGCAATGGCCCCGGTGAAACGGCCGTGAGGACCACGGAGTTCGCTAATTAGCCTCATGTAATATTTCATAAAACCGGAGCGGTTTTTGCCCATCTCGTTCCAGCCGCTCCCAAATCTAGTTCGGCTGCCATCGAGGCTGTCAGGGCAAATAAAGCCTCGGTGCATTCTCCGCCTGTGCCACCAGACTCCAGTGGCAAGGGCGGCACTGGTGAATAATTGGGAACTCGCTGCAAACTCACAAATGTGATCTTTGGAAAATGAAGATGAGTCCTCGCAGACGCCTTGCTCTTAATTACCAGCAGTTTCTGGGCTCCGCTTCTGCCTCGCCGGCTTGGCAAGCAGGCCACCGGCAGCTCGCGGCTCGGGCACCTTTTGAGCGGGTGACTGTCTGTTGCCTTCTGCCTAGGTAACTGTGTTAAAATACCCTATTCCAGCTGTAACACTTGTTTTACAAGAGCCCTGGTTTTGTCTGACACAATATGGAACAACATTTGTCATTCGTTATCAGGGGTGATATATTTGTTAGCCTGCAGAGAAACATCTGCTGTGCTTTAATCTCTAGTGTGTGGGCCAATATTCATAGGACACAGCTGCATAAAATCACAGTACTAGATGGGGCTGTCCAGTCTGACATGAAGCCTCGCTGGCAGGCAGACAGGAACAGATTTTATTATCTCCCTTTTACATATTTATTTATGTCAAATATTTCTGAGAATCCATACATTACAGTGCCTTTTATGCATTGTTGTTCTGCAGTGACAAGTCATCGACATCCAAATGAGAAATTTATGTTACATATTAAATATGGACATCTGAATGATTATCAAATCTATAGAAGGCAAGCCTGGCCAATCAGCCCTAAATAATGGATGAGAAGAGGATGTGCCTCAATTCGTTCAGTATAAAACGTAGGCGACCCCTGGCTCTCATTCCATCACCGCAGAATGTCATTATTTGCTTCTATTCATCTCACTTGGCATCAGTCAATAGAATCTCCACATGATAAAGAGAATAACCTTGGTCAAGAGTGAGAATAAAGAAAAAAGATCATTTCCTCCATTCACAGGTAGGGACCCAGGGACCCACCAGTGCCCACTGCCTTGATGTGCACGTCAATATGTCATGTGGGTGGAAGTCTCCAGAGTTTGCATAAAGAAGACGGGGACTCCTGATGGAGCTGCAGGCACCAACCTGGCCTTGGGAAGGCACGGCCCAGGGTTTCACCAGAGGAAGCCTTTTGGTGTCTCTGGATCAGTTGCTGGATTAAAAGTAATATTATTGCTGTGCTAAATATGTGAATGTATACACACACACAAAGTTAGCCAGTGAGAAAAGATGTGCAAAAACACATCTCATTAGAGCGGTATTTTCCCAATTGTGGCCACCAAATGGTGCATAATGCAGTCAATTGAAGTTAAGCTTTTTGAATCACTTAAATTCTTCTTAATATCAACTCCACGTGGGCCTGTCTCTTCACACTACCTCACGTCCTCTGGAGGCTGCCACAGCCCAGGGCCGGCTGTGTGCTTTCTCTCCTCCTCTGCCAGCAGCTCTGCTCAGCTCCCAGCTTTGTGTGGATTGTGCTTACTCACCGAGGATCTTGTGGGCATGTAGGAAGGGACGGCTGCTTGGGGAAGGGGCAGGGGCTTAGCCTGGAAATTGGGGGGGGTAGTTAAATATCCGGGAAGCAAGAATCACATGAACCAGACTGTCAGGTTAGCGTGGGTGGGCAGACTGTGAGCAAAGAGAGGTGCTTTAATACAGCAGTGGGCGCTGGCGCCGGTGAGTAAAGCGAGCATGCCCTTACATAACCAAGCAAGAAGCTTTCATTGCACAGCAGAGGCCAAGGAAAGTAGCTTAATTCTTAGTCTTGGGCATCCATTGCAGTATTATTTTCGAAATATTAACTTAAATCTGTGCCCAGGATGGATGTGAGAGAATTGAGGCTGGAAAAGAAATGGAGTGGTGAAAAGGATATTGCAGGAACCCAGAGAGAAGCTGATAGCACAGGGGAGGGTATGAGTCTCCTATGGTAGGTGTGACAGGCCATCACGGTCTAAGACAGATGCGCTTGTTACCTTGTGGTTGTGGGCGTCAGAAGCTTGGCCTGCCGTCCCTGGGCCGAAACAGCGGTGTCGGCATCCCTGCTGCCTCGGGCACCTGCAGCCTTCCCAGCCCCACCTGCATCCTCGGCTCGCCGCCCTCTCGCTCCACCTGCACAGCAGCCATCCTTGCCCCGCATCTCACACCGCGTCCCAGTGACGGCCCCCCCATTTGTGTGCAGGCGCTTGTGGTTCCTCCGCCCTGTTCTCTCCCTACGCCAAGGTCCGCTGCTGAGCAGCCGCCATTCTGTCTGCAACTGGAATACCCCTTGCCGTGGAGTCCTGGGCTGAGGGGAGTCAGGGCATCGGGGGCGGGGGCTGGGGGGCAATACTCCTCCTGCCGCAGGAAAGAGAATCAAAACACGCACGGCTCAAACCAGAGCACAAAAGGAAATTTGTCAGGGCTTGATGAATAAATTCAAGACTCAAGGCCTCCGTGTGCCCTGCAGGAGAAACCGTGTAGAACTGGGAGAAATGGGGCAGCAAAGGCTGGAAATGTGAATACTCTGTTTTCACAACTGTAATGCAAAGGAGCCTTTACTACCTGCTTGTTTTGTGCCAGCCGCTGTCTCGCATATTTAATCTCATTTGATTTCATTTAATTCCTACATTTTAGAGATTAAAAAAAGACAAAGTATGACATCAAAGCCTATGTACTTGGAAATGATAAATGACAAATGTCCTTTTTGGCTCCTATGTGTCGTCCCTTGGTCCTAATTTCACTTGAGTGCAGCAAGCGAGAGGGTCTTCTGACCACGTACCGCTCATGCCTTAGTCTCTGTGGACAGTGACCGACAATGTCTCCCCCTGCCTTGTGCCTGGGCTGCACGCTCAGCCTCAGCCCCTGCACCCCATTCTCCGAGGGGCGGTTCTCTGGAGCAGCATTGTTTTGAGGGGTCACTTCAGGAAGCGCGTGTGCTCGGGTCAGAGTTCAGAGACCTCAGCAGGCCGCCCCCCTCGGCTCGCGTGGAGCAGGCCAGCTCCCACCACCCAGACTATGGAATTTACTCTTTTCTGGGGACGGTCGATGCTTGGGGGCGTTTGTGGGTTTGGAAGACCTCGGTACACATCACAGAGCACATGTAACGCAGAAACATCGAGGACGTCACTTTACCAAAAGATTATAGAGCGTTTAGATGGAATCCAACTGAAATACACCTGTATCGATGGGGACTTATTTTATCCCCTTCCTGGACTGTTTAGGCTAAAAGTGGCCTCACCGTGGAGAGCAGTGTTACGCGGACTAACCAGTGAGCATTTACTATGCGGTTCTCATCTCCTGAGGAAAAAAATCCATAAAGACGCAGGGCAGTTGGATGAGTAATTTTGCATTAAATGAAAAAGATTGCGTCTTCTGCTCTCTTTCTTTCTTTGCTCGGTTTGGTTCTTTGACATTGCAATAAATTGTTTGTCTTAAAATGTCCAGACGTGAGAATAAGGTCGTGAGCCCTCCTGAAGCCGGGGTTCTAATGCAACCACAGGGAATTCGTGGGTAAATGTGTGTTAAGGATTGATATGTTTCAGAAATGGTGAGGAGACACCATGATTTTATAAGAAGAATAAATAATGAAAAGCAATAGTATTAGAGATGAGAAAGAGGTAAGAAACTGTATTAAAATTGCCATCACGGGAGCAATTGTATAGCTTTTTACTCCAGAGGATAAAGAGGATACCTTTGCAGACGCAAAAAGAGTGCGGGCGAGTTCTCTACGGGCGTGGTTTAGGGCTGTGGGGCGGGACGCTGGGAGGGCACTGCCCCAAGGCAGGAGGACCTTCAGAGTTTGCGTTAAAACTTGCAATCAATGTGGAAAGCGACTACGCCAACAGGAAAAGGCAGTCCTGGCATACCTGTGTGCGCTTTATCGACTTGCAGAAATCACGGACGAGGCTCATCCCACGTTGAGAGGTATTAGCCATCTGCCCGGGCACTGGCGTAGAGAAACCATCCAGTGCAAAAGCAGCCTGGTTCCTGTCGCCTGGCTCTCACGACACACACACACGCAAGAATCTTTTGTTGTTTTTGTTAATGTTAATAGGTGTAGAGCGCAGGATTTTTGCTCCTGGTTTAATTCCCATCCAGCACCCGGGCAAGCTCTGCTCTGAAGCTTTCCTTTCACAAGTTCCCAGCTGCTGGAAAGCCTAGTACCAGTCAGCAGTGGGGACAGTTCCCTGGCTCTCTGAAGCCATGTGATCTGTGCTGCAAGGCTAATGTCGGCAATAAAGTACCATGCCTCTCTCTTAATCAGGGTGAAGATGGCAGATGTTTCACATCGAGGGGCTTGGGAGACAAAAGCAGAGTAAAGCACAGGCCACGGCAGAGCTCAGGAAGAAAAATTCTATTTTGTCACAGGCTCAAATCAATTTCGATAATTCAAACTCTTCTAATGAAGAATTTAATGCTCCCCACATAGCCGGTAAAAAATACAATGTCTTCATCGTGAGGTATTGACACAGTCAGTTCTAGGACTCAGCGCTTGCATTGACTACCTTTAAAACCCTTTCCTAATTGGGCTCTTTAACCAATATCGGGGGAAAAAAAACAACATTCCTCTAAGGTAAAATTGTACATTAATAAACTCCAATTTTGGTGTGGTTTTTTTTTTTTCCTCACAGGAAAAAAAGGATTTAGTTAGTGTTTTAATTCTGGTACTATTTATAGACTTAAAGAATTGGGGATGTGGATGCTTTTCCTTTTCTTTTCTTTATCTGACAGGATTGGGCAGGCATGTGTACAAGCTAGCTAAGCCGATCTCAGGAGATGGAGAAAATGTTCGCATTCCCAGCAGAGGGGAAATCCAATGCAGCAGATCTTTCAGTTCAAGTTATTATTTTAAAGGAAATAATGTGTTAAAAGAACTTTTAGGATGTTTTCTATTAATATAAGTTTGTCTGATAACAGCTTCCCAGGGAAGCTGCACCCTGCGGTGAAGAAGGCTTTTGCAATGCTATTCTCCGTTCCCTGCCCTTGGTTTGAGGCGGTTAAGTATCCAATTTTTTTAATGAACATTTAATTAATATTAATGCTATGCTAACAAAATACATTGATTAAATAACTCCTGTAATTCATTAGATATCTTGTGAGAAAGTGGCTAAATATGCATACTGTGAAAATCCCCTGGGAAAATTTTAAATGACATAATAATTATAAATACACAAAGCACATTACACTGAAAATATCGGTGTGGTTAGTTTTTGTCAGGACTATCCGTCTGACCTCGTGCATTGTATACAGCTTTTTCTCATTTGGAAAGATCAAGCTCAACAAAAGTAAAAATTTCCATGGGTGTCATTTTTCCCTTTAAATAGCTACAATATTCTATCCAATAAATAATGGGCAATTATATTAACTCATACATTCTGGATGATAAAATGAGCCACTCTATCATTTAAAATCTCTATGACAATAGAGTAAGTAAATACACAGCCCGTTAGATATTTAAGAGGGTCCTCTTGCATGCCTTTTATCTTCATGTGAGTGTCTGCTCATGCTTTTGGGAAGAGTCTAAAGAGCAGCTCTAGCTGAATACATGGGCAATTATTTTCAAGCAGCAGGAAGCATTTTCAGGCTTGTTTTCTGGCTTTCCGAGGTATCCCTGGATACCCTGCCCCTAATGACGGATTAGGGAGCCCCACCTTAGACATTGCCACGCCCGCCTCCTTTTGCTTGTAGCTCACCGGAAGAGGCTGACTTGAACCACCCAGCCATCAGGTTCTCACAGGAGCTTCGCTCTTTGGCAAATTATTTGCCTTTGTTGTATTCATTTTTGTTTATAAAATACTAATTACCTCTTTTATTGTTTGAAGAGATTAAAAGTTAATAGGAGAAACTAAACAAACAGAATGCCATTCTGCACAAACTATATAAGCTGGTAATTAATTTCTGGCCTCCTCTGAGCTAATTAACTCATATAAAGAAATGAAGTTAATGAACCATAATTCTAGTCATACAAGTGTAGATACAAGCAGTTTGACTTAATGAATTAATAAGATATTTTCTTTCTTAGAGGTTTTTCAATTGTGCTACTAATCCGTAGGCCCCTTTAATGTTCTTTTCTGGTTAAAATGTTTAATGAATGGCAACCTGGGATGGGCACTACCACGCGGCCTCGTTGTCATCCAGGAAGCATCGGTGGGTTCTGGGGCCACCGGGCCCCGCCAGCGCTTCCTGCCCTTCGCCTTGGCCGGTGCAGGTCTGGGGGTGCCCCTTGGCGCCTGCATCACAAGACTTCCCAGCTTCCTGTGACAAATAAAGGAAAAGTGTAGAAGCTTCAATGCCTGTCACCTTCCATCAACAGAGGCCACGCTTACTTATAAAGAGCCATAACCTTTTTCATGTAGGAAAGTCTTTTAATTTACAGAGCTTAAAAAATAAAATAAAGCCCATTTCTTCTATATTTGGGGATTGAAAATGGTACCCAGTATGGCACGATTAAAGGGCTGAATTGTTTTCTAAATAGGGGCACCACTTTGTAAAGGGAAAGGAAAATGTTTTAAACAAACCTCTCCGTATTAAGTTCTTCATCTTCTTTAAATTCCTGTGCTTTCCAGGATATGGGCCCCAGTGTCGGCACATGGCCTAAGCTACACTGTCCGCACACAACTGGAGGAATATACTTACAGTGTGGAGTGTGTAATCCAAGGCAGTCAAAGAGCGGGAGCTGGGGTTGGCACAGGCAGCAGAGAGACTTGCTTTAACTTGAAAGTGAGGTCTGCACTCTCCTTATTGCCTAACAGGGCTGCCGGCGCCTTCTTTATCCAGCAGGGGCTTGCCAGGAGCGTGTGCTTGCCGTGTGCATAGAAAAAGCCGAAAACGAGGAGGAAGGGAAGCTGCGTGGGAGAGCGTGCTAAGCTCTCGGCAGCCAGGCTTTGGTTTAAGGCCCCCATCAGAATGAGCTCAAGGTGATCGAGATCCTGCTGCTTTGGCGCAGAGCTAAGACCTTTAGAGGTTCAGTGAGCTTCTACGGCTACTGGAAACGGCTGCTGACTCGCAGCAGGCAGGACGCTGAGGGGTCTGTCTCCCCAGGACCCTCAGCCACGTGCTGAGGAGCGCGGGCCCCGAGGGGCTCGCTCAGGGCTAAGACCCTTGAGCAAGAATCCACTCATCCCTCCTGTCCAATCTAGAGGACAGCGGTGATGGTGAAAACAAGATACACGGATGTCCTCACAGACACACGATGGAACCGTGTGCAGCCGTAGGAAGAAATGATGTCATGAAGCGTATGACAGTGTAGTTGAACCTGGAGGACATGGTGTTGAGTAAAGCAAGCCAGACACAAAAGGTCAAACTCTGTATAACTGATATTATGAACTAAATATTTTGTGTAAACTCATGGAGTTAATAGCTAGTATATAAGTCACCAGGGAATAGAATGTGGTTAGAGAATGGAAAGGTCAGATTTAATCTGTGCAGAATTGGTAAAAAGTTGTTTGTAAATGTTTGTAAATGAATAGAAATGGTGAAAGCACATCACAGGATTTGTAATTAGCAGTGCTAATATATGGGTCTGATAGGGCTTTGTTTTTTGTCATTTCTCTCTTTTTTTTTGAGTAATGAAAATGCTCTAATATTGATTGAAGTAATAAATGCACAACTCGGTGATTATACAAAATGCCATTGATAGTACACTTTAGATAAATTATGTGGTTTATGAATAAATAAATAATAGGGTGGGTTGGGGGGAAAATGCACCAAATGTAAGATATGGACGAGAGTCAGTAATTATACCTTGACGATGCTCTTTCACAGTTGGTTACACATGTCCCACAACAGGGTAAGGTACTTGTGGTGGGGTGATGTGCGGGAGCCCTGTATGATGTCATGCATGTTCGTTTAAAAAGAAGTTAAAACAAACAACAAGGATACACATCAAAACCATAACGGCAACAGCTGTTTCTTTACTTTCAATGAAAGTGACGTTTGCTGCCAGAAGTTGGCTCCGTGCGCGAGCCTCGGGCTCTGTGCCCAGGGAGCTGGCATTTGGGTGCTGGCTCAGTGGCTGGGAAGCCATGGGCAAGTCACGTCACCCAGACCTCCACTTTCCCACCTCGGTACTGGGAGCTTGCTGTGAAAACGGGAGGAGGTAGAGCGTGCAAAGCACCTGGCTTGGAGAACTCAGGAGCGCTCCTTGCCGTCCATCAGTCTGTCTCTAAAGAGTTGCCCCCGACTTGCTCTGCTGACCCTGAACTCTAATTTCTATTGTAATTATAGATTGGGCTTGACTGGTTTAGAGTCTTTCCCAGCAACAGAAAATCTTTTTGGTGGCCACGAAGGGCTTAGCTAGCCTTTCCCACACGGGTGGGAACTGAGTCCTGGTGCCGGCAAGCCTCGCTGGCAGGGCCTGCGTCAAGACTTTGTGCGTCTGGGATGGCGAGCCATGCCCTTCCTTGGGAGAACTGAGAGACACTCAAATCATCTTCTGTTTTCTGTGGTTTGGACGAGGAGTGCAGTTGAGAAAAAAAAAATAGAATCTTGGGCATCTGCTTGTAAAAGTGTAAACTGAGGCTGTGCTTCTTACTAGCTGGAGAGTAGGGACCTCCACTCTGCTCTGTGGGATGCTGTGAAGACCAGGTTGCTGCATTAATTTGAGATACGAGTCAAGGTGCATAAAACACCCAGCGGCACCTGGCGCACGTTAAGCACAACACAAAACCTGCTTACGATGATCCGGTCCACGCGTTGTCACTGGACGCAGCCGCGCGGTGGTCCAGGGGTATGTGCACCCATCTCTAGGAACACGAAGGCCGCCTCTGTGCCGGGTGGATCCCCTCTCTTTTAAGTGGCTGAGAGAGAGGGAACTTCAGGGTAGAGAACAGAATGTAAGGATTTGACTTTGTCTAAATTGTAAATGAAAAATCAGTGAGTGGGAGAGTATTGGTAATTTTCAGTTAAGCAAAGGTGTGTTTGAGTAAGATTCAAGCTGTTCTCTGGATCCAACCATGGCACCTGGGGGCCAGCCAGCTCTGCCGCTTCCCGGCCGTGAGAGCAAGTACTTCCTAGCCTGGGCTTCGTCCTCCATAGATGGAGATAGTGAGGTTTGGGGTAAGGGCCAGACAGCACCCGTGGAGGATGGAGGGCTCAGCACTGGCTATGGCACGTCCGACCCAGAGACACCCCAGGAAAACTCTGAGCCTGTTTCCAGATGTGCTAGCTCACCCAGGCCGTTTCTAGCTCTGGCCATCAAAAGATGTCATCTTAGAGAGATCTAAATCAAATGTAGAAAAGGTTTTTTGTCCTCCCTGAGGCTGAAAATGCACAGGAACTTAAGAACGCCTAGGGCCTGGGGAGGCATCGCTGCTAATCCCGAGCTGCTCCTGCAGTTGACCTTTCGTGCTCCCCCTTGGAAGCGGAGGGTGCCAAGAACTTTCCTTACCTCTCTTCAGGAGATGCACACATAGCCACCCAGGAACCTTAAGCACTGGAAGAAGAAAATGTTTACTTTTAACCAATCTAAGGTTATTTTTTGAGATTTCTTAGGGAACTTTAAGAAAACCTTGGCCCTCAGTCCACACTGACTTTTAGCATATTGTCAGAAGAAAGCAAGCAAATGGGGCCAATCAATCAACAACCAAAAACAACTTAGGGTGACATCCTAAAGACAATAATTTCCTTTTCCTATCATTTCAAAACATGCCATCAAGTGGAGTCCAACCACTGTCCAGTCTAGACCTTTACCCTGAGCTGTAACCAGCTGATCAATTTTATGTCCGTCCTCCACTTGAGAGCAAGGCTGGCGCGGGCTGGGAAGTGTATGTCATCTTGATTTAGGAAATTTAAGTTATCCATCTCCAATGCTAAGCACACCTCTCTTCTTGGCTATTTGTTCCTAATTGCTGAGGCAGACCCGTGTGCAGACCCCAGGGTCTCTGGATGGGCCCGTCTCTGGCCTTGACGGACTGCGTATGAAGCAGGCTTCTTAAACACAACCACCTCTTCTCGGACGCAGTAGCACTCGCTCCTAATGAAAAGCATGACTGCCAGGTACTGGAAAGCAATCTAATTAAACAGCAAGATTTCCATAAAGTGAGTTTGAGATCAATTGGTCAATACCGAAACCACTTAAGGAAATGTAAGTATGATAAACTGTGATTTAGCTAAAGAAAAGAATGGGCGTCATCTTCACCGTTCCATTCAGACTCAACAGTCTGTGTGTGTCTTGAGTTTCTCTGATCAATTATCATCAAAAGTTACTTCCTTTTTCCTCAGAATTCAGAGGATTTGGACAAAGAGCTCCGGCAAAACCCCAGTCCTGGCCTTCCTACCCCGAAGACGTGTTCTTTTATGCGTACATGAGAACGCTAGCCAACGGGCACGTGGAAGCCGCAGGGGCTTGGCTCCACCCTGCTTCTGGTTGGGTCTCGCAGAATCTGTGAGCAGGAGAACCGAAGACTTGGGCCTGCTCAGACTCCATGACGTCGCACGTTAACTGCCGCTCTGGGGAGCTGGAGAACCGAGCTAGTTCGATCTAGCTAGACTTAGCTGCTGGTGAACATGGATATATTTTTCCTAATGAGCTTCTTTGTCCAGGAGGACGTGAATCGGTGAGGCAACTCCAGTACCCTTCCTTTTCTGCATAAAATCAAATAACTTTTTGTAAAAGGAGGAAACTTATTTAAAACTTTGTTGGTGAAAGAGGCAAACAGCACATTCTGTCTAAACACCAGCTCGCTGGTGAGGTTACACTCTGCAGGGGGACGAGTTAGTTGGTAGGTGATTGCCAATGCCTCACCGAACGTACGTTACATGTAAAACTTCACTATATGTAAAGCCTTAGATGCTGGAGACACTATTTTAGTGAAAAACCTTTTGCAATGATTAACTTAGACGTAATGCTTGTATTATTTGAAATATCTCCGAGAGTTTTAATTTCTAAGGTGGGGTTTGCATTCTTATCGACTCATCCCCTTCATTAAGCCCTGTTTCTCCTGGGAGCAGCTCGCTTCCCTCTCTGGTCTGTAGCTTATCTGTCCTGCATGGGATTAAAACTTCAAGCCATGTCTTGGTGGCAGCGTTACAGACTGGGCGGCCTCACTGGATGTGAGTCTCCTGCAGCTCAGCCACCATGACGGCGTCATCCATTGATTCCCTCTGGAGAAATCTTTGGTTTCTGCTTTGCAGTTCATGTGTATGTGAGGGTAAAGAAAGGAAGACACAAGACTATGTGTGTGTTTATACACATCCGTACATATATAACACACATATACACACATGCATGTTCCGTATTCCATTTTTGAGGGTCACTTCCAGTGTCCTTGTGCCAGGTGACCTACGATGGGTGGGATTTTCATTGTTACGCATTTACATTCAACCTATGAGGCTTCTTTCACATGAGCCCAGGAGCTTGCACCTTTAGCCTGGGTAGCCCTCATCAGATCCCATTACTGTGTGTGATAGGTCACTCAACAAGCACCTCCCGAATGCCCTGCAGCCTTCAGGTGCTGCATCACTCACGGGCTGGAGTTAATCAGGTATTGATTAAGCGAGTTAATAGAAGCGCAGCACTGTGCCGGGTCCTGGGGGCCTGTGAGCAAAGCAAGGAGGGAGCTGCAGCTTGAGCTACAGCTGTCCTCAGGTAGTGTCCTGCACCCTACGCTGGTCTGGGCGTGGGAGAGGCACAGAAACCCTCAGAGTCCAGACTCTCGATGCCGATGACGAGGAACTTGAGGAGGGAGCCCTCCATCTGCCAGAGTGCCAGGAGGGCCAGGGGGCGCGGGCGCTGAGCCGCCAGGGCCAGCCTGAGGCACTTGCACAAACAGAGGCTCTGCGCCCAGGAGGGCCTGCGCGGCGTGGCCAGGGCCGGGCCCGAGTGCCCCCTGGGTGCAGGGAGCTGCCAGCAGCGCAGGGCCAAAGGGGAGCCCCCACGGGGTGCAGGAGAGGCTGGGCCGGGAGGGAGGGGGCAAGTCGGCCTTCAAGGGACTCTGGGCTCAATAGTGGGGCCACTCGTTGTCAAGCGCTTCTGCTGGGGGCCTCAGAATTCTCGGATCAAACACCCAGCCTAGAAGTGAGAGGCAGAAAGCAAGCTCAGCGCTCTTGGCTTCCTGCGGCTGCTGGCGGCTGACCCAGGCGTGCTGTCCTCCATGGGCCAGCCTGGCAAACCCTTTCTTCTGCCTGCACAGACGCTCCGTCCCCTAAGGCCCATTTCTGCCCCCCCCCCCCGTCCCTGCATGCCTTCTCCCTGGTCCCCCACTAAATTCTGGCTTTCCTTACCTCTTTCAGGAGGCGGGGTCCTGGCTATGTGCTTTCTTGAGCTCGCAGCCCTTGGCCCAGCTACACCCCACAGGTAACTCAGGCTACAAGCAGCTTAAATGGTACTCACCAACTCACTTTCTTCCCAAGCCTCCATCTCTGAATGTGTCCAAAATTCCATAAACTGGACCCAAACTGATCCATCACCACCCCGGCAACCAGGGAGCCCCCCCAGATGGCCGCTGGCCCTCACGCCTCACTCAGAGAACACAAACTTCCCGTCCTGGCCTTGGCACTCGAGCCCGGTCGACTCACAGTAAGGACGCACTGGGCACATAACATTCTTGAGCTATGAAACCTGCAGGGCTGAGATAAAATGTTTACACTATTAGGCTGAAACAAGAGAAATAGCTACTTCTGTCGGCCAAAGACGGGCAGCAGTACATGGCAGAACTTCAGCAGTGATCACCTCTTCACCACAATGTACATTTCTGATCATTGCTTCTAGTTTTCATAGAGACACGCATGAGATGTTTTTCATGTGTCATTGTGCAGTTAGTTGTCTTGTTTATAACCAGCTCTTATATTTTGGAATGAACAATGCTTTGTTTCCTTACTGAAATGTGTATAAATTCATTAGAAAGTGGAACTAGTTCTTGGCTTGAGCTTCTGTTTCTTGAGATGATGGAATCCCTCTCAAGCCTAAGGCTTGAGTTTTGATCCCTTCCTCATTCTGTTTGTTGCCGCAGATATTCATAACTAGAGTTTATACCTGCAGCAGACCATACTGATACTCAAAGCAACAAAAACAGGATGGAGCAGCTTGCCACCTCGTTTCACTTGACTCCCTTTCATCCACTGCAATCTATTCTAAAATAAGGGACCTGCCAGACCTACTGATAAGGCACAATTTTAGGGAAATAAAGAGAGCTGTGCTGATACAAACATAATCATGTCAAGCTATAAATCCCAGCGCCCTCCTGCCATTTTCACGAGCCTCCTCTTGGGATCACTGTGCTATGAATGAGACTCTGTGGAGACTGCGTTCTGAGACAGCTTAGATGCAGTGTCAAAAATGGACAACCTTTAAATTACTTCTCATATTCTACATTCTAGTTTGAGGTACCTTGAAAACTGCGTTTCCTGAATTCATACGTTTATATGTATTTAGACATGTATATGTTTTCTTCTTAAGGAAAGCTACAAATCAAATTAGAGTAACTATGAATTAAATTAGAGGAAAAATGAATTCTTAAGCAGATAAGAAAAAGCTTAGATACATCATGATTAAACCATATGTCAGGGAACATCCTCTCTTAAGTACTATAAATCTTTACAGATGCACAGACCCTGTGAATTACAAAGCACCAGCAAATTCTTCTGCTCATATAACAGACCTCTTTTTCCATGCCTTTCAAAATGGAAAAAGTTTTATTGTTGATTACTTAAATTCTTTTAACAAAGGAACTTACGATTTCTTCTTAAGAAATGTTTTCCCGTCTTTTCTTAAGTGATTACATTAATTTAACACTTGAGATATTTACCCATTGATTTATTAATTCAGTCAATTACTTAAAAATTTTCTACACTTTTCCTAAGTGGTCAGTGTTATGGTAGCACTAGACAAAGAGACAAAGAAATAAGAGTTTTTGTTGATGTCAAAGAGAACAGGGACCTAAAATGATGAATTCTACTTCTAAACTCACCTAAACTTTAGAGAATAGATCTTTATATCCACCTTCCGTATTTTATGTCAAGAAATTAAAAATGCATCTAAACCTTGCAAATGATGCTTAGAAGACAGCAGCTCAATTACGTATAAGACTTGATCAGCACTACTAAGAAAATTATACTTTATTGCATAGTTGACTCTTTATTTTTACCAGCCCTCATTAAAAACATTAAAATATTATATTTAAACAAAACCGAATTTATCAAAAATAGTCAAATGATATTGAAATGTATTCAGGACTGTGATGACACAGAAAATAATGAACCTTTGGCTATAATGCTTTTGCTACCAGTAGGAAAAAGTTTAACACCGTAGTTTTAAACATTGAATGAAAATGCTTTTTTAAAAAAAAGAGAAATGTGGATAATTGAATATTAAGAGCGAGTTGTTAATGAATTGTTCAGGGCCGTCGAGGGAAGTTACTTACTGTAAATAATTAAAGCTGGACCATGTGAATGTTTTAGTCACAACTGGTCTTCCCACACACTCAGCGGCTGCACTTAAAGGAGTAAGACAGAGCCCCTCTGCTTTATAGTTGTCTATCTCTCCCTGGGTTCTTCAGGCATTTTCCCGTTACCCCCACAGCACGCACGCACATGCACACACGTTAGACAAAAAACAGATAGGAACTTCCTTGGGCACTGAGGATATATCTTATTTTCCTTTGTGATTCCCTGAAACATCTGCTGCAGCGCCTTCCATATTCTAGGAACTCATAAATATTTTTGAATTGAATTAAATTGATTATGCTTTGTGGTTAATTGTGACATTGCTAAACCAAGTCACTTAACATGCATTGCAGTCTTCTGTTATTGGGCTGGCACCAGTTTGTTGTTTACTGATTTACACTCATTCAAACAGTTTATATGTCAGAATTTTTCCAAGGGGTATGGGATAGATGCTTTGGGGAGTTGCACAGCCACTGATAATTAGTGCATTAGCCCTTGGGTTGTTTGCTTTTGTGTTTCTGCAAAGGGGGAAAAAAAGCACCTGGGTATTTCCATGAAAAACAGACAAATACCCAAGCTCACACAGTCACAAATACACACCACACACACACAGACACACATATATGCATACGCTACTTTCTATAAACCACTGAGCTCCTGATTTAAATTCAAGTAATTTCTGCAACTCTAAGCTAGTAAGTAATGCTGATGATTTTGCATTGACCTGATTTTCAACTAAAACATTTCTTTCAGACACATTTTAACAAATAACCCAAATACTTGTTAGCATGTTTTACATTATCAGAGCCCACTTTTGGCATTTCAAAATGACAGTTTCTTCCAATGGTTTTAATTAAAAAGTGTCATTATGAAATTATCCCTTGGTCTCAACCACTTTTATTGATTTATTAAATTAATATTCATTGATGGTCTTATAACAAACCTAATTTATGTGATAATTAATGAAACAATGCAATCCCCTTGCCAAGTTTCAACAGTAGAAAAAAAAAAAGATGAGACAATGCATTGGAAAAATATTTTGTAAACACATGACAAGACAATTTTTGACATGAAAATTAAACTTCTATTTTTTCCCCACTATTATTTCCCCTAGGAGTTAGCTTTACAGTAAAGAGAAAAATTAATTTTAATTTCATGACTTTTTAAAAGATATCACTCTAGTCTGTACTTGCAGAATAATACGTTTTCTTGCTCTGAAGATAAATTCATAATTTTAATAGAAGAATGTGGTAAACTTATCACTTAACATTTTAACCCCAAAGTACAATTTATGCTCTCTGTGTCTTTAAAGTTTAGATTGTTAATTTTATTAGAAGTTGTTATTCTCACTTACAGAAGTCATGGGGTTAGAAATGAAAAGTTTTATAATTATGATACCAAAATCTTTATCTTAAGTGAATAAGTAATTCAGCAGTGAAAAAAATCTTTCCCAAAAGTCATGCTTATTTTATGAGCTTTCAAAAGCTTTACAGATTATACTTGACAATTCTTTCAAAGCAAGTGTCAAAAGAGAAAAGACACTGGATGGTGCCATCAGCCAGGCCAACCTGAGGTTCCCCTGGAAAGAGAATATGACTTCAAAGATGCTCCCTAATGGTTTTGTTTGTTTGTTTGTTTTAATAATAATTTTTTAAAAAGATACTCAGATTACATAAATGCCACACAAAAAATACAGAGACTCTCATATGCCCCACTCCCCACACCTCCCACCCCTTCCCACATAAACATCATCCCTCATTAGTGTGGCACATTCATTACAATTGATAAACGCATCCTGAGGCTTTGCCACTGAGCATGGACCATAGTTCACATTGTAGTCTACACTCTCTCTTATGTGATGATATAAAATGGCCTAATGTTTTTATCACCTGTTATTCATTTTTCAAAGGAAATTTCAGAGTTGTTTACCTTTTATAAACTCATCATTAAATTTTAAAATGCATAACTTTTTAAATAGATCTAACTTGTAACTCTAACATATATTGTTTCAGGATAACATAGAATGTTTATACCTAAGAACATTTTAAATAAGAAATAACAAGAACGTTTCCTCCTGCTGCTGTCCCATGAGCTATTACCCAGAAGAACGAATCTCCCACTCCCATTCACTGCTTGAGGAAATAGATTCTCTCGGTGCCTCACACAAAATAATAGAAAATAATGAGACTTAAGTTTTTCAAAAGAAAACAAATCATCCTATGAATGTCTTATCTAATATGGAATTTCTGAAGTATTAGGAATTGTTAAGAGACCTGAAACAGAGAAGGTGAGGAATTTGACGATGTCACACAGTACAGCACTAGCAGTTTATAAAGACTTTAACTCTAGGTGAATTTGTGAAATAGAGGATGCCAGCCACTTGTCAAGTCTTGAAGGAGGAAATGAAGAAAATTAGAGAGGGAAGGAAGGAGGGAGGGAAGGAAATGTGGGGTGGGGGGAGGAAGGGAGAGAGGGAGGGCGGGGGATGGAAGGGTTATTCGCCGGCAGGCGCTCGTTGCCCATCATCCGTCCCTGACAGGGCTCACAACTCCCTGTCAAAGCAGATAACAAGAATCACAGTGTAAAACTGCCTGCCTTTTATTTCTGCCTTTCCAAGCTATCGGCTCCTTCACTAATAATCGGGATTTATTACTGGGCCCATCTGCTGCCTCCGTAAGGTCAAAAGGTAAACCACAGCCTTGGTTGATGTCACCGTCAAGGTAGGTCACAGCAAATGGGCCCTGACAGTGTACTTTTACAAGAATATTGTGGCAAGAGCACACTGGGCATGAAAGTTAAGCTGGTAAAGAAAATAAAACTTAAAATATTAAAAAGATGTCACGTTTTAACCCATTAATTCAGGTGATGGAGGCTGGCTGTCAGTCTTGTGTCTGAGCAGCTCTCGGAAAGAAGAATGGTTTCCTGGGCCCAAGACATAGAATCAGGCTGATCTCTGCAGATTTCTGCACATCACATTCTCTTGCACTCTCAGTAACGCTCTCAGAATGTCGGTGTGCACCTCGGGTCCCTGAGGACAGATTCACCTACTGCCATGCTGAGCAGCTTCTCAACTCTGTATCAGACTCGAAAAAGTCCAACGTTTTCACGTTTGCTCTCTACTTGTAAGTTAAGCCTTACTTCCTGGGAGGACTGACTGCAGCAAAAGGGACCCAGTTTGGGGAGTTTACTAGATATTCTTGTTTTCTTTTTTTAATGTTGTGAAGACTAGGTAATTTTAAAAATGATTTTTCCCACCTATTCAACAATGTCAATGCAGTAAATGTGCACAACATCTTCCAGATGACTTCATGTGTGTCCTTTCTCAGTTTCCAGCCAGGAAACTCCTTTTCCTTTTTCTTTTCAGTTGAGAATGAAAAGTAAAAAGGGCGGAGAGCATGAGGTAAGATATAACTGTCTCCTTTCCAGTGAAGATGGAGAATTTACCTCACAGTTTGAGAACACATTAGGAATCGACAAAGGATTGCTTGTTCTTTGTCAGAGCGAATGTGCTACAGAGGTTATCTACTTCCAGGCAGCGACCCCCAACATAAGCCGCAGGTTGCTGGCAACCAAAGTAAATTCCAGCAGCAATTCCACTCTCTGGGTCATTCATTGCAGGCATCATTTTCTTTATTTTTTCCTTTCTCCATACCAAGAATTCATCAGAGATGGACATTTGCACCTCATATATTTAATGCTGAATCCCAAGCAACTCTAGAAAATGGCTTCCCTGTACCCCCCTCAGTTGCCCAGCCCACTTCCTTGTACCCCCAGGTGCTGGCTGCAGCAAGACCCTCCATCTGAAGGGAGGTCGTTACAACCTGACATGCTTGTGTGCCCCTCAGTTGTGGTTGATTATGTGTCCAGTTTGTGGGATGACAGCAGTGAGTACCTTTAAGATGAGGAATTGATGGGGGCACTGAGTGGCCATAAGTGACTTCAACCTGGCTATCCTGAGGCTTAAATGAGTTTATGCATAAGAAAATGCCTGACATGTTGCACATGCCATACAAACACAAGGAGCCTATCACACGACTCTTTTAAGCTATTTATGGTTTCTTGGTCCTCCAAGTCTAATTAATCGTTGCACATTACTTGCTTTACCACACAAGATCAGTGAATTTTAGGTTTGTCCCCCCTCTCCCATTTGTGAAGCAACTTTTTCTCATCTTACTTCTACCTTGACTTATACCAAGAAAGATTTATGAAAAGTGATAGATGTGAATTATTAGAGTATAAACAGGAGAGGTGGTTGTCTGATTGCCTTGATCAGTGGTGTTATCCAACCTTCTTCATTCCTTGTTCCCCTAGCTGTGCCCTATATACAAATACACATGACCTTCTGCTCAGAGACTCACCACAGTGCTTCAGGCCAGGGCCTGCACGGTACAGCCAGCTCCCAAAGGTGGTGCTGCAAATTATCTTAGGAATTAATAAAGGTTGATGAATAATTGCAACCTTCAAAATTTATTTTTCAGCCAGTTTCTTCAACACTACTCAATTGTCCTTTATTCCAAAATGAAGAAACATGGCTACAAGGCATTAAGAAGCATATGCAAGTTCTACAGCCCAATGCAACTTCTTGGATCCTGGCAATGGGGTGGGAGAGGCAAGACGGTGCGAGATGTGGTGTTTTCACATAGATGGAGGCTGGAGATACAGTACGTCATGCTTACCTATGCATTCATTTATTTTTCAATGCATGTGAATGCTGTTGTAGGTAATAAACCACAATTTGAGTTAAAGGTATTACTGGACTCATTATAGTTTTTGTAATTTGCTATCAGTTGATAATTCCATATAAAACTGCTATCCCATGAAGAGGGCTAAAAATGTCTGATGTAAAACCAGCAGATGATGAGGTACTGTTTTAAAGAAAACAAATACAAAGGAGAAAAATCTGGAAATCTCAATTGTGGGGTCCTGATTAGGTTGAAATCAGCAGGTAGTTCACTCTTCCCAAGACATCAGTGGGGATGGAATGAATCAATGCTTTCCGTCAATTTTAATGTAATTTTTGGGCAATATGTTAAAAATAAGCATAATCTGAGTAATTAGATTACTGTTTTCCATGCAAAATTTCCAGGTTACTGTTAATATTACTATTATTTTTTTTTTATTTCAGGGCAGTTAACATAGATGCTTTTTATGTTTATATATACATATAGAATTATTTAGTTAGGCTTTTCTTCCAAGAATGGCCTGAGTCATGTCCTGGTAGGTGTGTCAGTGAATATTAATTGCCACACTAAAGTTTCATAAAGGACTCTCTTCCATTTTGGTTGATTTTATAACCTAATAAAAAATGTATGTGCTACATAAAATAAATACTATGTCCATTTTATTAGGGGGGGAAAATACCGAATGGCCACACTTGCTCAGCTTGCAGCCTCAGAGTGACAAGGTTAGAATTCCAGCCGTTAGAGGTGTCACACCTGGGAGCACAGCAATAGGCTTCAAATCACTCGGAGCCAGGGAGTGACAGCACAAATGGCTCAGCTCGGGGTGAAGGTGGCAATTCCCTGAGGAGAGTCTCTAGCAGATTTTGACTTGATTTCTTTAATTTTCCTAACTCTACCTCTGCAAGTATGTTTCTTGTTTCCAATATAACAACACGGTTGCTCCTCAACCCTGACTGCTTTTTGGGTTAAAGTCTTCCTAAGCAAGTTGGAGAGCCCTTTTGACATCTTAAATCTAGTGGAGACTCTGAGTGCCCCAGAAACTCAATGCACGGCACCAAACCCCAAGTGGACTTGCCAGTGATGACAAGAGGGGCAACAGTGCAAGCTCTAGAAAGGGTGACATGAAAGCGTTGGTCTGGTGAAGTCTGCGATAGATTGCACGAAGGCGCAGATCTGGGGAAGTCTGCGATAGATTGCACGAAGGCAATGGTCTGAAGAAGTCCATGATAGCTTGGCTGCCAAAAGGTTGCCAACAATTCCTGACTCATCAGGGCACAGCGAGGCAAGGAAGGTCTACTGACCCTAGTCCTGGTAGAACAAGCCCATCGACAAATGGATCACGTATTTCTTTAAATTAAAATTTTCATACACCCTTGTAATTGTTTGGGACACAAAGCACTACACAAATTGCTGGGTCAAAAATGTCTGAAAGGTATTGATCTTTCAAAATATCCCTATTCTGTTCTGATTCTGTTTCTTTCACTCTCTCTGCTCCCCCACCCCTCCTGAGGACATCTCCCCCAAGGGTGATGACATCACCATGATGTCATTGTTCAGTGTCTCAAAACTTGGTTTGCTCAGGATAGTCTCCATCTGTCCACATAGGAGCCATGTTGGAATTTGGGGTTATCCATTCAGAAGAGCCTCCACTGTTACTTTCCTTTCCAAGGGCTTTGATTTTCTTCTTTTTCCAGGTTAATCCAGCCTGGTGCCAACTGAACCAGACTGGAATTGTTTTCCAAAGTCATCGTAAGAGTGAATTTTCATTTAAAAAAAGCTCCTCTACATCTTCACCAGCACTCAGTATATTCATTCTTTTTAAATTTTAGACATTTTATTAAATGTGTTGTGATAGCTCCTTGTGGTTTTGTTTTGTATTGCCATAACTATTACTGATGCTGTGCATCTTTTCATGCTTATTTGCCGAGTATATTTGCCGAGTGTATCTTTTTGGGTGAAGTCAATTCTATGTAAAAACATATATTCACACAAACAAATGCACAGTAATGTTTGCAGCAACCTTACTCTAATAGTCAAAAATGGAGTCAACCCAATCAAAAGATCAGTGGAAAAGCAAACGTGGTGCATCCATACAGCAGAATACTGCGCAGCAATAAAAATGAATAGGCTAGTAATATGTACAACGACATCAAGGAATCTCAAAGTAATTATTCTGAGTGACAGAAGCCAGAAAAAAAAGAGTCTGTATGGTGATTCCATTTATTTAAAGTTCTAGAACATGAAAAACTATTTACAATAAGAAAAAGTTACCTGGAAATGGGAAATGAAGAGGGCGGGGAGACCAAGAGGGGAATTACAAAGGGGCTCACCTTCCAGGCAGCAGGAACGGTTGAATGTACACTGGTGTCTAACCCACCAAAGTGCTTGTTTTCAAACTGTGAGTTTATTTTACATCAGTTTATACCCCAACGATGCTGTTAAAAAATATAACCATTCTCTTTCAAAAACTCAGTAAGGGTGCAAAAGAAATTGAATTGCCTTCTTTTCTTTTCCAAGACACAACACATTTATCCTTCTATGCCATGTTATGTTTAACTTTGTTTCCAAACATGCCGCCTTTTCCCTGCTGTTCACCAGTGCCAAGCTCTGGCTGGAGGGCTGTCCTTTCCTCTGATGTGCTGGTCGCCGAGTGCTGGGGTCTCTGCCCGGCAAGGAGGGACAGCACACCTACGTGGTAGCAGGCCAGACACGGTGTCCACAGTTTGCTGCAGAGTTTCGAATCAGGCAGGAAAAGGTGTCTGCTGTTATTTTCCCTTTTCCTTTCTCCCATTTAAGCAGATACATGTTTCTGCATTCACAAAAGAGCTTAAGGATCCTAAAAGATAGAAAGCAGAAAAATGTTTTTATTACAAATCATGGCTTGGGGGAAACGTAGCGGACCAGGGGTCTGCGAATGATCAGTGGAGGCAGACCTGAGAAAGCTTCTCAGGTGGCTAGAAAATGGTCTGGTTGGGGAGCACAGGTCTCAGGAAGAGGCGGGGGCTGGGGTGGAATGGGGAGGGCCCTGGCTCAGCTCCCCAGGGCAGGGCGGGCTGGCTTGGACCACTGGGAAGAGCTAGAGGCTCCCCACACCCCACCAGCCGTCCCCGCTGCGGCAAAGCTCAGGAGCTTCAGGATGGGAAACTTCCCCTGAGTGTTTCGTGGACATTGCAGAAAGAAACCACCCGGCCTGAGGGAGCACTCCATGCAGGGCAAGAGCCAGGGCCAAGAATCCCAGTGGATCGTCAATATCTGCTGGAAAAGGGAAACGTCTGAGCGATCTCCCCACTGGGGGATCACAAGGGTCACGCCCAGCCCCACCGTCCACCCCCATCTCTTGTTAGGAAACCCAGGAAGCTTCTACACAAACCCACATGGTCTGAAATCGCCTCCTCATCACCTGGAATGGGACTTAAAACAAAAATTAGCTCAGGGGCTCGACGTTTTTAAAAGAAATTACACCTTTTTGCACTGTTAAGTGTGCAGCCCAAGATTCAATCCCTGCCACAAGCAGTAGAAGCCATTTAATATAAAGTAATTTTTGCTATATATAGCAACTACAGGTAGTTTTAATTTTTTTCAAATAACACAATTTATTTTGGCAACCAATAATCCACCATTTTTCCACCAATTAGGTGTAGAAATGATTTCTCAACTTTGTGTTCCATCCATGCGGAAAATGAGTAAATCTAACATTTGTGAAAGTGAGCAGATACAGGTTTACACAGGGATGCAGCAATTTATTTTAAAATAAGTCATACATTAACTGAAAATTTTCTAGATATTTTCTGAGATATGAAATTCCTCAAGATTTTGGAAGATGTCTGTGTGTCAAGAAGTAGGTTTGCTGGTTTTTCATCCCTTCTGAATGAAATGTATTTTAATAGGTCATAGCGAAACTTGGCAGCATGTGCTCAACCTACTGGTCTCAGACGATGCCATTTCAGTGACCCATGGGGTGAACTGTCAGCATTGGCCACGCTCCAAATCTGCTCTTCAGCTTTGAAATTTAAAGAAGGAAAATGATTGTTGTTCTTTCAGCCAAAGATTGGATAAAGCTAAGCAGACATTCAAGGTCCTCGTCCGTGAACACGCCTTGGGTGAAAAGCAGTCCACGCACGGTGGCCTTCTCACAGCCTCGGGGCAGAGGGCACACATGAGGCAGCAGCAAATGCCACTGCCGGCGGCTCAGAGGCTCCTGGCTTCAGAGGTGCCTCGGGGCTGGCTCTTGTGCCTTGCACTCCATGGGGGAGTTTTGAGCTCTCCCCCAGTCTGACAAGTGGCTCCTGCTCTTTCTGATTCTAATAGACCCCTCTCAAGTCTGTTGTGCCCTCCTTCCAACGTGAAAAGCATCAATTTAGCTAATGAGGCGCACAGGTGTAATTGCAGGCATGCCTTCAAGAATTCTCCAGCTATGACTCTGCCTCAATGATGCAGCACCGTCCCGTAACTGTAGCTCTCTGAGAAAATTCAGGGCTTCAGTGGCCCTCCTGTTCCCACTTCCCAGTGTGGGAGGGTATGTGCACCCAGAGTCAGCGCATCTTGCGGCAGTAAATCAGCAAGAAAGCCGGGGTTGGCTGCGGCGCTCTTGGACATGCACCCACACGTTGCTCTCCTTCGTTGTTGTGCATTTAAAGTGGATTCCAGGTTCACGTTTGTAAAGTGTTGCTGTAGGAGAGATGGTGCAGCGGGTTGATTCACACCATCCCAGCGATCGCTTTGGTGAGAGGGCGCTGCCTCCTTCCCCGTGCTCCCACCCACTACGACTGGTGCTGAATGCTGGTGCTTTGGTGCTGGTGAATTCCAAATTATCATTTTCAAGAAACTTCCTCAATTCCTGAAGAATGCCGGATGAGGCAGACTACCTGGTTACCACTGAGGCTTGAGCAGAACCAGAAAGCACTTGTGTTCTGATCCCAGCACATCTCTAATTAACGCTGCTTAACATTTCATTTCAAAGGACGTGGTGACTCTGGGCCTGCTAGGGTGCGGGGAAGAGATTGTCAGAAGTATTAGGCTAAATGGCCAGTTACCTGGAAATATAAATGGATTGGCTCAAGAGTTTTCATTCTTCCAAAGCATCACAAAATATCACAAACACATTGTCCCTCCTTGTCTGTGGTAAATCTTATTATTCAACACACAGAGTGGAATCAAAGGCATTATCTGACTCGTGAAAAGACTTCATTGCTAAATTTTAATATATTATTTTTAAAAAATTAATGTGTAAAAGTTAAATCTGTATTAAATGTCATGTTTGAAAAAAAAACGTCAAATTTGTTTGAAACAAATGTAAAGTGCTATGAATTTAGTTATATTAACTTGGAAAGTATTATTGATTTATGTTACAATAAAACTAGCACTAATTACAAAAAGGTATTATGAATAATAAATAGATTTATTGCATAAACCACACCTATTAGGCAGCCTCTGTGCTTCCTCCTCTTTAGACGGGGTTTACATACAGGAGCAGGCTTCCTGGTCTCAAAAGTTCAGTGTGCCCTGGCCATCAGTCGAGATGTTTCACAGAAATGAAGAACATTAATTAATCATGGTGAATTGGCCAAGTGTGAGTGACTTAGAGCGTCTACTCTTCTCCAGTTCTAATTGATTTGTAAGGTGAAATCATTCTTCCATTTACTGCATTAGCAGAGTCATGTCGTCAGTAACTTCATGACAGCTTCCAGGTCTTTTTTTGAATGTTTTATATTACCAAATCGCTATAACAAAACTGCTGATGCAACCATTATTACCTTAATTGGGGCAAACACATGTACGTGACATTTAAAATGTTATTATCTAAATGTAGATAGTATATTCTGAATATAACTAAATATGAAAGGTACGAAGACTTTTTTAAAGAAATAAGTTTTAAATATCTCTGTAATCTGGAGTAAATTGCTTAAAATTTCTGGAAGTTTCTCTTTCTTTCCTGTTCTCGTTGTTCCCTTTGCAGTTCTCAGGATTCCACCTGAGGTCATTTCCCTTCCCTTAATATTTTTCATAGTGCAGTTCTGCCAGTAACAAATTATCTCAAATATTTTTGTCTAAAAATGTGATTTTTTTCATCTCATATTCGAAAGATGTTTCCAAGGTTGGACTTTTTATTGCCATGTGCAGCCATCACAGAATTACCAGATTAGTCCTCCCCTGTAAGCAATGGCAAAACTGCACGAAATGCATGTCCTTAACTGAGAGGGCTGAGCTGCACATGCAGAGGGGACCACCTGAGCTCGAGAGAGGAACAGAGATTCTAGACGTTCAGCAGGACTAGAGGATGTTGAACTTCTGGCTTAGCCAGAGTGGTGGAAACTTCATTAACTCTTTGTAACAATCCAAGTGCCCAGCTTGGAAAAGAAGATTGTTTAAAGTGAGGATCATGCTTAGAGAAAGGCTTACTCTATACTACCATAAATAGCTTTATGCCTAATTAGCATAAAGGAACATTCTGACAAAGTCCACAAAAAGATCAGACTTTGGATTGAGTCCTTGCAAATTTGGGGGCTTCGGAAACACCTTGCATACTTCATGGGTCTGTTCTAATAAATCATAAAAACAATTCTACAAAAGCCAATAGTGATCTCAGTAAATGAACAGATTACTTGAACAAAAACAATACTTTTCAGAGGAATATAACAGAATTCAGTCTCAACAATGTATAGTATTCAATGCCTATTATATAATCAAAACTTGACATGAAAAGAACCAAAAAATTATGACACTTCATCAAGGAAAACAAAAGTGGTCAATAGAAACGAATCCCAAGATGGCTCAGATTTATGTGTGTTATATTGGATGTATGTGTCTTCCCATTGCATTGTATTTTGACTTCTATAGTCTATTGAACAATTGATTATTAGTATTATTGGCCCTTCAAAATAATGGCATCTTTTGCATTAACATTTTTTAAGATTTTCTCATTGTCTTTGGTTTTCAGAAATGTGGCTATGCTATTTCTGTATATGGTTTTCTTCTATTTACCCTGCGTGTGGTTGGGTGAGCATCTTGAACCGGTGGGTTAATGTCTTTAAAACGTTTTCTAAATTTTTAGCCATTGCATCTTCTAATATTGTCCTGTCTCCTTCTGTGACTCTAATTACAAATGTGTTAGAATGTTTTACCATGCCCCACATGTGTCTTATATTCTTTTTTGTCCTTTCTATCTTGTATTTTTAAATTTCTATGCTTCAGCTTGCAAATTTTCTATTGACTTGTTTTCAAGTACACTAATCCTATATTCTGCTCACTAGTCTTCTGAAAAACTCATTCAAAGAGTCCTTATTTTCTGGTACTATATATTTTTATTTCTACAAAATCTATTTAATTTTTAATTAACAGATTTCAATTTTTCTGGTCATCTATAAAATTTCCCCATCTTTTCATTCGTTCTGTCCACCATTTTGTCAATTTAATTAGCACATTAATAATAGTTACTTTAAGGTCCTTTTCAACTAACTTCTACTGTCTGTTTTTTTCCCTCTTATTTATCAGTCACATTGTCCTGAATTTTCATGTAGGTCATTATTTTTATTGTACATTTAATATTGTATATTCAATAACTGCAGAAGCTGCAGATGACCTTGTTTTCCCCCAAAGGGGGTTTTCCCTTTCCTCTAATAGGCAGCTAGGGTGAGGGGCTATTAGCTTAAATTCAAAAGAATTGAGATGGGTCAAGGATGGGTTGCAGTTTTAATAAAATTCAGCCTTTGTTCCCCAAACATGGCTCATCTTGGTTCAGCCTTGTTCCCAAAGCCTTACTCCCCCAGGCTTTTGATGACGATTCCGCAAGGTCTGTCTCCTAAGTCCTTAAAGACTGTAAAAAGTTCACTTTTGCCCTTTAGAGGTTTAAGCTTAGCTTTTAAGCCTTCTACTACATGAAACTTAAAAATCTTGACAATATCTCAAGGGGAATTGGCTAAGTGCTTGAGGGAGTTCCTTCCTCTACTGGGTCTTTGCTTTCTATCCACCGTCCAGCTGCAGGATGTTTCAATGCGCCTCTTGGAAATTTCACCCTATGCCCCCACAGCATCCTATGCTATTCTAGGTCTCAATGTTGAGCTTGTGGGGAAAACTGGATGTGAGTTTGTGTCTACCCCAGATTCCAAACCATCGCAAGCCTCTGCAGCCACGAAGTGTTCCCCTGGTTTTTCTTTACTCCTGGGGAGCCCCCAAGCCCAGCCCAAAGCTCAGCTCACACTCAGAATCAGCAAACATGCCAGAGAAAACAAGGTTCCTGCAGTCCTTGTTGCTTGCTCAGTGCTTCGATTTCTGTACGAATATGACTTTGGGACCCGTTTCGTTCCTGGTTGTCTCAGTGGGAGTGTCGGCTGGCCTCAGCCTGTTGCATGCTGCCAGAGGCAGAACAGTGCTGGTAGATTCTGCTGGTTTCTGTTTATTTTATTTTTTTCAAAATGGCTATTTGGCACCTTTTGTAGCTATCAAAAAATCATTTTTATGACATATATTTATAGTAAATAAATATGATTTGAAAATGAAGCAAACATTCTGACACAAGAAACTGACTTTTTCCATGGGATTTTCTTCTACTTGCATATAAAAATAATTTTCTAGTAATTTATTTTTATTTTTTTTTTAGTTTGGCTAAGGGACATAGTTGCCACATATTATCCAAGAGACATGTTTCTAATCAGTTGCAGTAAAAATATAAATATTAACCCCTTTATTAAAATCATTTAAATATTCTACATTCCCTGGATTACAAAGTCCAAATTCTTAAAACTGCATCAAAATTCTTTCATGTTCTAACCCCAAAGTCGCCTTTCCAGTTCTATTTCTTTGCATGTCTTATTCACAGTCTGAGATTTTCATGTTTTTCATGTTATTTTTCAGCTCTGACCACATTGGGGATTGCTCTCAGGTGCACCCTCCCCCAATATCCAATAAACTCTTATATGCCCTTCAGGCTCAAATTCAACTGCCCCCTTCTCTGTGACACTTTTCTAGTTTAGTCAGCACCTCCTACTCAGTACCTCTTCCGTCCTCCAATTACACTTCCTTTATTCATTCAGGTAGCAAATATTTATTGAGCTTTTCCTTCAGAAGGCACCGTCTTAGGTGGTAGAGATACAGGTATGCGTAATGTTAAAATGGCCTTTTTCTCACTGAGTTGACCTTCTACTGCTGGAGACAAAAGATAAAAAAGTTAGTAAACAGAAACACACACACACACACCTATTCCTCGTAAATTATTTGAAGACAAGCCAAGTAGAGCAAGGGATAGTGAGTGATATGGTTCTATGTTTTTCGTTAAAAAGATGAGTAAGAATGGATTCTTTAAGGAGGTGAAATAAGAGCAGAGAAGTGAATGAAAGAACCAAGTGAGTTATTTGGAAATCTGAGGGAAAGCATTCCAGGCAGAAGAAAGGGCTAGCAAAAATTTCCTGAGAAATGTACTACCTGGGCATGTTTAGGGAAAGAGCAAGAGGTTCAGTGTGTGGGAGCAAGGTAAGCTGGGGTGGGGTGGGGGAGCATAAGAGCGAGGGCAGAGAGAGGAGGGCCAGGCTGTGGGCTGCAGGCGTGGCCAAAAGGACTCTTCACTTCACCTTAAGCACTGGGGACTTACCGTGAGCTCGGAGCAGGCGGGGCGCTGGCCACACTGCGGCAGCTGTGGGGATTGCAGAGGTACACCAATCTGCCCCTAGGTCTGGGAGCTGTTCCGTGTAAGCGTGTATTCTCAGTCATGCTTGTGGCCATACGTCCAGCAAGGTCCAGGGCAACTTAAACCTCTTAAGAGTTTACTTAAGGATTCATGCACATCGATACTGGGGTCTGATGAAATAGATCAAATTAGAATTATATATATATATATAATTTAGAAAGAGAGAGAGAGAGAGAGAGAAAGAATACTGACAGGAGAAATGTTCTAAATGGAAAATGTCGAATCATATTCAGCATGCTACTTTTGAATGTGTTAATTCTGCTTTTATATTTGTTAAAATGTGTATACCCAATTTACACACACATCTTCACAAAAGGATCTTACATATACATTAGAAAAGAAGGCACCGATAAATACAAAGCAGCTAAATGAGAAAAACTTCCAAATATGGCAACGTAGGTAAGGAAGTAAAACTCTACTTAGAACATTGCTTTATTAATTTACTTGCACAAATGTATTTACATCATATATTATGATGTATTGATTTAAAAATAACACTTTTTCCTACTCTCACTTATTACAAAATAATTTTACTAATTCTTCTTCACAAGAACTTTCATAGTAGTTTCCTCATCAGCAATAGAATAACTTCTTGATTTACATGAAGATTTTTTTTCAGAACAAATCATGTTATATCTTAATTATTTTAAATAAAGAATCTTTTAAATTCTTATATTATGATGTGATGGAAATTTTAATTGAAGACATAAGTATTATTTGATAACTTTGGGACTTTTTTTTTTTTTAGGTACCAGCGGCCAGGGATTGAACCTGGGATCTCGTATGTGGGAAGCCAATGCTCAACCACTGAGCCACATCAGCTTCCCTAAGTTGGTTTTTTCATTTGTTTTGCTTATTGTTCGTTTGTTTATTTGTTTTTCAGGAGGCACCAGAACCAAACCTGGGACCTCCCATGTGGGAGGTGGATACTCAACCACTTGAGCCACATTCAATCCCACTTTGGGACATTTTTTAAAAACTCACTTATAGATGTACATATATGATGCCACAATGAAGACTTTATATATACTTTTAATGTGCTCTGTAGAAACCTTTCTTAGCCAATACTTGTCCTGGGAAGGCAATTTGCTAGGAAACAGTATATCCAATACAGAAAAGGAACAGTTAGTACTAAGTCCTGAAAGCTGGCAAGGCTGGGGGTGGGTGGGGCGGGGATTCCTAAGCTAAAAAAGAAATTGGTAAACGGTTTGATGTTGTTAAATATTTTTTAAATTGCTAATAGGATTTTGACTTGAAAAATGAAAGAATTTCATTTGGCAACATAAAAATATAAATAAATGAAAAATTGAAGTAATAACTACAAGAAAAAGAGAAATGATATAACCCAATAACTTCCTCATAGTACACTACATGGCTCAGCTGTGCCCTTATTCCACAATACACTCCTGAGATAAACCCAGCTGGGTCTTTCAAAAGGATGCTGAATTCTATTTGCCAATATGCATTTAGGATTTTCAGTCATTGATTCTTATGATAGTGGCTGAGTATGTTCAATAACTGTCAGTTTGGGGGGTTAAAATTAGTCTCATTTCATAAAATGACTTTGGAAGTTTTCCTTCTTTTTACTATGTGGAAATATTTCTATATTTCTGTAGTATAGACATATCTGTTCTTATAGGCACAGGGAAAAATTGAGAAACAGCCTCATAAATTTTAAGGGCAAATTTTCTAAAGAAACTTTTAATTTTAGAATAGTTTAAAATTTACTGCAAGTTGTGTAACTGGTACAGAGAGTTCTCTTATTTTCCACTCCCAGTTTCCCTATTCTTAATATCTTAATTACTATGATATATTTGTCACAGTTAATGAACCAATATTGATATATTATTATTAACTAAAGTCCATATTTAATTCAAATTTCCTTAGTTTACACTTAATGAACCTTTTCTGTTCCAGGAGCTGATTGACGATACCATATTACAAAAGATTATGATTGCGTTTTCTTTGTATTGCCTCTCTTTATCTTGAAATTTTCCTTGTGTGCTTTGTATGAAATTAATGTAGCTGCTCCAACTTTCTCTGGATTAGTCTCAGCATTGCATATTTTTCTCTGTTGCTTTGCTTTTAACTTATAGGCACATTTCTTGTATACACCATAGAGTGAGTTTTGTGTTTTAACCCACTCAGAAAGATTTTGTCTTTTAATTGATGTGTTTAGTGATTATTGATATAGCAGGATTAATATCTACCACGTTTGTAATTCATTTCACTTATCCATAGCAAAAATTACCCACTACATCGTTGCTGTTAAGACTTTGAAATAACAATTATCTGTTAAATTACAATATAATAAGAAAAGTAAAATATTTTATTTTCATTTATACCTTTTTTGGTGCTTTTCTTTTCTTTATGACATACAAGTTTCTGACTTTATTTTCTTCTCTATGAAGAACTATGTTTAAAGTCTCGCAAAGCAGGTCTACTGGCAAAAAATTCCCTCCGTTTTTGTTTGTTTAGAAAATCTTCATTTCGTCCTAGCTTTTGGAGAATAATTTCACTGGAGACAGAATTCTAGGTTGGTGGATTTTTTTCTTTCAGCTTTTTAAAAATGCCATTCCATTCTTTTCTCACTAGAAGTCTGATATAATTCTTATCTCTGTTTCTCCACAGATAAGGTGTTCTTTCCATCTGTCTTCTTTCAAGATTTTCTCTTTGTCTTTGGTTTTCTGCAGTATGCAATGTGTGTGGGGCCACTACAAACTGGATGGCTCAGAACGACAGAAATGTGTTCCCTTGCAGTTCTGGGGACCAGGAGTCTGAAACGGAGGCTCCGGCAGGGCCAGGCTCCCAAAAATCCTTGAAGGGAAGGTCCCTGCTTGTCTTTTCAGCTTTTGGTGGCCCCAGGTATTCCTTGGCTGGTGCATTACTCCAAAACCTGCCTCCATCTTCACACAGCCTTCCCTGGGTATCTCCATCTCTATGTCTGGTCGTGTTAAATTCGGGGCCATGCTAATCCAGGATGACTTCATCTTCTAAACAAGGTCATGTTTGCAGGTGGCAGGTGGGCATGGATTTTCAGGGACACACTCACTGCAGTAGAGACAAGGAGCTCCAAGCCATGCTTCCATCAATTTCTCCACGCCATGGCCTGTGATCCTGCTGCACATCTTCCCATCCCGCACTCCTGAGTGTCTTATATTTTTGCGGTGCCACTCCCAAAGGAATGAGATAAAATAATTGCAGCAGTCCCAAAAAGTTTTAATTAAGACTGTAATGGCACTGGAGCTCTGTGGAAATGTGAGCTGCTTTGGGCAGAACATTGCAACCAACGTGGAAAGCGTTGCTACAGAGCATTTGGAAAGGAAGGCTTTTATTCCCCAATGTGTTTCAGTCAGGTGAGCTGCACTTTTTTTATTTTGTTTTATATTTAATGTGTGTTAGGAGTACCTTTGGCTTCTCCTTTTGTTTCAGTCTGCTTTCCTCCTTCCTCCATCATCCCCACCCCATTTCTGCCTTGCACCACTTCCTGAAGTTTGCTTGAACTAATCCCAATCTCCATAATAGTTATACCTTTGGAAAAGATTATAACTACTGACTATACTATTTCTTCTAATGTGTCAATAAAAAAGGTAATTATATTTAATTTCTTTTTAGAGTTATAATTGGTTTGAAACAGAGGCTCACTTTCTGGAACCAAAACTCACGGATTAAAGTAAAAAAGAAAACAAAGTTGCCATTTCCTTAAAACAAAGTAATCTTTGTCAATAATTTTTTAAAATAGCAATAGCTTTGCTATTGCCACCATGAGTTCCAGAAATCTCTTGAACTCATCAGAATTGCGGAGGCCCTTTTGAGGTTGTGGGGAACAGGAGCCCTGGAGGAGAGCTGGCTTGCTGAGAGAACTTCTCGAATAGTCTCACAGCTAAACTCTCTCCAGCAATACTCAGTCATATTAAGGGGTAAGGAAGTGGATTTTCACGTTGAAGGGTTCTAAATGGTTCCAAAAGAATGGTCTTTGCTGGGTTTGAATTTCCACAGTCAGTCATCTTGTTCCCTTCAAAGAACGCGATAAGGGATGGGAAGAGGTGGAATAATAGAGTTCAATCTTAAAATTGTGGAAATAAAAAATTGCCAATGCAATTCATTATCTAATGTATTATCTTCCTTTCAGTAGTAAAAATCATTTATGATAAGTGAAAGAAGAGCAGGTTCATATAATTGCTTGGATATTGGTTATTTTTGTTAGCATTATTTTCATTATTTATATTTTAACACTGTATTTTATGGCAGCTTACTCACTATTTCTTCTGATCTACACAACCCAAAGTGTGTATCATCTGTTTCTCACATTTTTTATTTGTTTTTCACACATATGGGTTTATTGTGTTCACAGTAATAAACTGTTTTTAAAAACTGAAAACATTTTACTAATTACTGAAAGAGGGAAATAAATACAGTACCAGGAAAATGTCATTTAAGATATTACATCTGTTTTCTATTTTTAAACCTTCATTACTTCCAATTCAACCCCTCTAATCACAACTTACACTGCACATTAATTGTTGAACCAGATTTATCAGAAACTGTCTTTTATGTAAAATCATCTGAAAGATAATTCCAGAGGAGGCTGGGAAAACAGATGATCACGACACTCTCTCTCCTAACAGATGCACTATAATGACACATATATTGTTCATATTAAATACTCTTTTTCTAATCCTTGGAAGTCTCTGTTTTCTCTTAAATATCTGTTTATAGTACATTTTCTGGGCTAGTGAAATGTGATAGACTTCCACAGGCACAGGCAATGTTTGTGTTTATGAGGATAACAGTCTAAAATACTTGATGCAGTATTTAAGGAGAATAGTGATAGCTCCAGCCTGAAGAAATGGTATTTTGTTTGTATGTCTTTTAAAAATTATTCATGTATTACCTTTCGAAGGGAAGCTATATATAAGCCCAAATGGAAAAAGATGCTACAAGTTATCCCTGCAAAAATGGATACAACACAGAATCATGACCATGATGGATGTACTAAGAGACAATCACTGCAGAGCTAGAGAAGTAAATATACAGCAGGTAAGGCTTTGGGTTTTAACCTTCTTGGGCCAAGATCTCCTATAAGAATCTGAAAAAAAATCTTTCAAGCCTCAAACCTGGAAAACTGCATTTATGACCAAATACACAAAATTTCCTGTATAATTCCAGGAGGTGAACAGACTCTCTGAAATGAGTTGACTGATCCCATGAACCCCAAGTTAAGCATTCCAGATGGCTAACAAAACTATCTAACAAAAATTCTTCATGTTGCATCTGCTGGAATGTTTTCACGGAAATCTGACTCTGAGAGCCGCTGCCCCATTCTTTCCTGGCTGGGTCCCAATCTGCTTCCTTGTCGTTTCCACCTTTAGGATGAGCAGGTTTCGTAATCACAGCTCAATCACGGCCAGCCCCTGGGTGCCCTCATGCTGCCACCCTGCTCCTTTTGTCTTGCGATTTCTGAAACGTGCCTTAGTCACCCTGTGCCAAGGCAGATGCACAGCGGTGCCCACTGTCCAGCCGTGGCCTCGCTGTGCTGGCGGGCACTCAGCCGGGGCCCTCATGTTCATTTTCTTGTCTCCCGGCTTCTCTTCTCTGAGATACTGAGCTATGGAAATTAGTCTTCTGGCTCTTCTCTGAACTTCTTCTTCTTGCTTCTTATTTGTCAGCCTTCTCCGTGCTTCTTCTGCCTTCTTATAAAAGATACATGTCTAGAGAGTTCAGCGTCTGGCAAGGACAGAATAAAAAGGCCAGATATACCCTCCACCTAAAATGACTGAAGTATTGACCCAAATATATAAAACAATGGCTTTCAGATGTTCAAAATACATGAAAGTAACAGGAAGTCCCAGAGAAGCATCCTGGAGAGAAGGGTGGAATAAATGTAGTGACTCCATGTGAAATGCTCCAGCTCATGGCCTGAAAAGACTCTCCGGCTGGCATGCAGGTCCAGCATTCCCCTGAGCTGTGGACACGAGCTCAGTGAGCAGGAAGGCCAGAGCAGTGAGGGGCACACGGCAGGGGACCAAAGAGCTGAGAGCACCACAGAAAGGGCGAGCCTGGCGCCCACGGGATCCCTGGCAAGCTCGCAGGCGATGACAGGCAGTTCCAATATTCCAAATTGTCTTTTTCAAAACTGTCATACACACACACACACACACACACACAAACACTAAGCCTAGCGTTTCCTTATCTATTTTAAAATCGGTTTGTCAATTGCCATAAAGTTTGCCTGCCAAGATTGTGATTGGAATTGCATTTAATCTATTACACTTTGCTGGGCCTTGCTTTTTTAATGCAATCTGACATCTCTGCCATTTTATTGGGGGTTTTTGAACACACATGTGAGTGGTTCTTAAAAACTAAATTTGATTAAGTTTATCTTGCAATTCGTTTTATATTTGCCTCAACCTTTCTTTGTTTCCTTTTTCCTTTTGTCTATTGTCTTTGAATGTATTGTTTATTTTATTTTTTTTAAAGATTAATTTTATTTATTCCTCCCCTCCCCCCTTGTCATTGTTTTGTGCTCACTGTCTGCTTTCTGTGTGTTCTTGTGTGTCTGCTTTTCTTTTCTTCAAGCGTTACTGGAACCGATCCTGGGACCATCTACAGCGGGAGAGAAGCACTCGATCTCTTGCACCACCTCAGCTCCCTGGTCTGCTGCATCTCTTATTATCTCTTCTCTGTGTCTCTTTCTGTGTGTCATCTTGCTGCCCCAGCACGCCTGCCCGGGCCAGCTCTCCTGCATGGGCCAGCTCACCTTTCACCAGGAGGCTCCAGGAATCAAACCCTGGACCTCCTATATGGTGGATGGGAGCCCAATCACTTGAGCCACATCCTCTTCCCTGTATTGTTTATTTTAAAAATAATTAATGGTATGTCTTATATTGGTTTATTCACTTTCTTTTTAATTGGTTGCTTTAGGATTTATAGTATATACTTTGACACATTACAGTCTACCATTAAGTAATATTATACCACCTTACATATAGGATGAGATCCTTAAAAGAGTATACATCCATGTCTTCTATCTTGGCCCAAGTGCTAGTTTTGTACACATATTATATGTATAATATGTATGTTATATAATACATTATATATATGTAATGTATTATCTATAATAAATTCCATGATATATTTTACATTCTTAAGATTTGAACAGTCTATTACTTTCTAAAGAGATTTTAAATGATTATATTGGACAAGCTTTTATATTTACCCACATATTTACCATTTTTGATATATTTCATCTCTTTGTGTAGCTCCACATTTTCAATTGGGAACATTTATTTTTTTCTACCTGAATGACTTCCTTTACTATTTCTTGCAGTGATGGTGAATTGATGATGAATTATTCCAGTTTTTCTACTTCTAGAAAAGTTTTATTTCATCTTCATTTTTAAAAGATATGTTGATCAGAGTTGGGATATGATATCAGAGTTGAGAGTTCAGAAATAAATCAATATATATGCACAACAATAAACCTGAATCCTTATTTGACACCATATAAAACATTTAACTCAAAAGGGGTCATAGATATACATGTTTGAGCTGATACCAAAGTACTTCCATAAGAAAGCAGAGGAGATAATCTTAGTAACCTAAAGTTTTCAAAGAGCTTTCTTAAAAACAACACAAAAATCACAATTTATACAAAAATGATAAAGGGATTCTTAAAAATTAAAACCAATCACTTAAAAAGATGCTTGCAAAAATTAAAAAGGCAAGATATAGACTGGGAAATATAGACGCACAAACTACAACTGAAAAAACCTGTTTCTAGACTATATAAAGAAATTTTACAACTCAATAAGTTGTATTAAATAATTAAATAACAGGCAACATCTTTAATAGGTGCATTATTGAAGAAGATATGTAGGTAGTATATAAGCAGTAAAAGTTGTTCAACATAATTGGGTATTGCACATTAAAACCACAATGAGATACTACTACACACCCACGAGAATGCCTAAAAATGTAAAAGACTGACCACACCAAATGTTGGCAAGGATTTGGAGCAACTGGAACTCTCATACACTGCTGGCTAGAATATAAAGTGCTACAACCACTCTCAAAAATGGTGTGGCAGTTTCTCTGAAAGTCGAGTATGCCCCTACTGTACATTCATCAGCCATTTTACTCTTAGGTATGGACCTCAGAGGAAGTACAGGGTAAGTCCATAGAAAGACTTGAACATGAATCCTTCCAGCAGCTTCATTTGTAAGAGCTGCACATGGGAAACAACCAAAACTGAAAACCTCAGCTGGAATGAATGAACAAGTTATGTCATGGGATAAGCTCAGACAAAAAGAGTGAACCATCGAAATATGCATCAACATAAAAGAACTTTAAAAGCAATTACACCATGAGTGAAAGGATACAGACAATATAGTATTTGTACTGCATGGTTGCATCTGTATAAAATTCTAGAAAATCCAAACACATCCATAGTGGTAGAAAGCAGATCAGTGGTTGTCTGGGGACTGTAGATGAGGAGAGAGAGACGAATGATAAAAAGGCACAAGGGAAGGTTTGCTCCTGCTATCCGTGCTCATTACCTTGACCGTTGTGTAGAAATGTTGAACTCATCAAATTGCACACCTTAAATACACAGTTTTTATTGAATGCAATTATATTTCAATAAAGCATGAAGCAAAAGTGTGTGTGTGTGTCAATCAAGAGTCTGTTCTCTCCTCTCTCCTCTGGCTACACTCTGTCCTCAGACCACCCCAGCCAGGAGTCTTCACCTATGAACTTCCTGAATTGACAACTGGAATCCTAACCAATCTCAGAGGCTTTGGATCTTTACCTCCAACTCAAGGCTTTCTGTTTTCTATAGAGTTTCTGACCAGATCTTTTAGGATAAAATGTGCTACAGTGGAGCCCATCACCCTTTGCTATTCAGAGGGCAGCACATCACCCAACGACTGGCTGTGGGTATCTCAAATCACCCCTTTCTTTAACCTCACCTCCAACTTGTCACAATAACCTGTAAATCTGCCTCTGCAAAGCTCACAGATCTGACCTCTCTTTATCTGTTTTTCATCCCCTTCTTCCTTCATAAATCTTTACAAAGAAGAGGTATGTGTTCACCAGCCAAAAGTCCAACATAACGGAGTCCGGTCACTGGAGATTTACTCTACTAAGTGCCATGCACAGGCCTACAGGGACCCGCCAGACGCCTAGTCTGCCGGCCTGGTCCTTGGACATGCCCCCTTTTGAGTGTGGGCAGGACTTGACAGAACCCACTCCCATGATTACAATACATGCACGACTTGGATTAATCTGAAGAGACCTCCTGGGTGGGGCTGACCTACTGAGGCTCTTGCAAACAGGGTACGTGGGCTCAGGGACCCAGGAAGCAGGGCTCTCTCTGGCTGGCCTTGAGAAGCCACAGGAGTGCTCCCGCCAAGAGGAGATGGATACCGACAGTCAGGAGATGGAGGCCGCCTACAGCCATGAGAGTGCTCTCACCATGAGATAGATGCTGCCGACACCACGAGAGTGCTCCCACCACAAGCAAATGGATGTTGCAGGCAGCCACATGGGCTTGGAGGGGAGCCTGGTGCTCCTGGAGGGAGCACAGCCCAGCAGACAACTTGCAGCCTTGTGAGACCTCAAGCAGAGAACCCAGCTAGGCTGCACCCACCGCCTGGCCTGCAGGAACAGTGAGATAATAAGTGGTGATATCTTCAGCTAGACTTTTGATAATGTGTTGTGCAACAATAGACAATACCAAAATCACTATATAATGGCTAGAAAATGTGTTGTCTCTTCCCAGGTCATTTCATCTTTTGTACTTTTCTTCCCCCTTCCCTATTCTCCATCACCCTCCTTCTATTTCTTTCTCCCTCTATTTTCAATAATTTAGTTTCTTTTAAATAATTGTAGTGCTTTTACATGTTTTTCTTCCCATGTGGCCATTCCCTCCACCCTCAGCTTTGATCTTATGGTCTGATATCCATTAGTATTTCCATTTCTGCTCCTAAATAAGCTTAAGTGTCTACTACCCATATGCCAGTTTTCAATCATATAATTTTATTCTTAGCCACAGCATAAAAGTCAATCATTGACCTTATTTTATTCTGTGTACTTATGTTTTGATCATTTTCTATAGTTATAATTCTTTTATTTTGCTACTTTAATTAATTTTGAATGTAAGACACATGTTTAACTGTTTCAGTGAGTTTCATCAAATAGAAAAAATTTTAATGTTCTTTTTTACTTTTAATATATTTTTCACTAGAGAAGTTGTGAGGTTAGAAAACAATCGTGCATAATGTGCAGAATTCCCGTACATCACCCCTCCACCAACGCCTGGCGTTGTTGTGGAGCACTCGCTACAGATCAAGAAAGAACATCATAGAAATATTACCACTAGCTCTGATCCACAGGGTACACCTGGTATATTTTTCCACACACCACCGCACATTTGCTATAGTTCGTGAGAGAATGCGCTCGTATTTGTCCTGTTAACCACAGTCCGTTTATCCACCACGTGGCTCGCTGCGTTGTACAGTCCCAATGTCCGTTTTCTTCCTGCATCTTACATTACCTTTGAATGGGAGCGGGACGTAACTCCCTTCCATGACTCGTGTGAGAATGGAGTGGATTTCCCTGCACTAGAGGAGGCGCTGCAGGTGTGGGTGCTGGAGCCCTGGGCCACGGCAGGGAGAACGTTTACCTCTCCAAGCCTGTGCCTCGAGGCCTCCCCGCTTTGGCCCTGCAGCAAACACTTCTAAACATGGCTCCCTTGTGTAGCCTCTTCCCAGGGTCTCAGGGCCCAGAATGAATCTGAGGGGATCCCACGTGCCCAGGTTTTACTTCCAGAGGAAGCACTGACGCTGAGAAGCCACGGTATTCTTTCATTTCTGGATAGAGGTGACTTCTGGACCCCCCTGGTCACTCTCTAAGTCCTTTCCTTGGCCTCGCCTCTGGCCCTCAGTCTCAGTTCTGCTCACTGCAGGTCCCTTCAGAACTAGCCCTCTTCTTCCAGGGAGAAATATTTCCTGGGTATTTCTGAGCTCCTCACAGGGTTTGCCCTCGGTGACCTCTCACGTGGGCTTGCTATGCAGATATGCACTTCCTGTCGCTTACACACTGTCCGGGGTTTGTGTTTTTCCTTTCATTTTAACTAAAAATGTATGTTTCCCCAGTCCCCATCCCCCGTTACTCTGTGTGGTTTTCAAAAGTAGAAGCAGACAGATTCAAACTAAGATAAAAAATATACACCTCATATTTTTTATCTTTTTTTAAATTCACATTGCTGTATTACCTGAGAATGTATTTCAGTAATTTCCCTCTAATTAGTCTCCTTGGCTGCAGAAAACCCACCCTCCATTACCATCTATTTCTAAAATGCTCGGTGAGTTATTTTTCTTAATGTGTATTGTATTAAACACAATTACCCAGAGAAATAGAACTGGGAGAGAGAAAAAGAGAGAGAAAGTTGAGAAAAAGAGAGAATGAGAGAAAGAAAGAGAGAGAGAGGGAGAGAGCGAGGGAGAGAGAGAGAGATGTAAATATCAAGAAATTTATTATAAGAATTGGCTCACATGACTGCACAGTTTGGCAAGTCTGAATTCCATAGGGCAAACCATAGGATGGGAACTCCAAGGAACATTTTGATGAATTTCCCAGGAGAAGCTGGCTGTCTGAGTTAGATATAGAAATCCTCTTTTCTGACTGCTAAAATCATCAGTTCTCCCTATAAGGCCTTCAATTGATTAGATGAGACTTGCCGCATTGCTTTTTTGCCATCTCCTTTGTTGGTTGTAGCTGTAATCAGCCATAGAGCAGATCGACTGTCTACTGGTTTAAATCCATGAAATAGCCTCATAGTAACGATCAGGCCAGGTCTTGCTTGACCAACAACTGGACACCATAAGCTGGTCAAGTTGACACGTGGACTTAACCATCACATGAGCGCTCTCAAGAACCAAGTTCTCGTCCTATTTCTGGACATTCAGAACCTTCCTGGAAGAGCAGTATCAACAGAGGATATTGATTTCTGGCAAGGCAGTGTGAGCTATTCCATGAACCTGTCAAAATAATTAAGAAAAATATAAAGACAACCACTTCACGTCTCTGCAAACAGCAAATAAAGAAACACTCAAGAAAACCTGTTAAAACTTGCTTAGAACTGCACAAAATGTATAAAACTGTAGCAGACTATACAAAGTCAAATTTCTGAAAAATTGGAATGAAAAATTTGAAAAAGAAATTTTGAATGCAATTTCATTTACAATAGCTTCCAAAAGAATAAAATGCTTAGGAATAAATTTAACAAAATAAGTGAAAGACTTATAGTCGGAAAACTATAAAACATTGCAGAAAGAAATTAAAGGAGGCTTAAATAAATAGAAAAGCACCCCATGTTCATGGGTTGGAAGACGTAATAAAGCTAAGTTGGTAACTTCCTCCAGATTTATCTACAGTGTCAATGTAATCCACATCAGAATCCCAGCTGGCTTTTTTTTTTCAGAAATTGACAAATTGACCATAAAATGCATATGGAAACTCAAGGGATCCAATTTTCTTCAAAGCAGTCATGAAAAAGAACATACCTGCAGGACTCACTCTTCCCAATTTCAAAACTTTCTACAAAGCAATAGTTATAGTTATCAAGAGTGCTTGGTTCTGCAAATGTATAGAAATATAGATCAATGGAAGAGATCTGAGAGACAGAAATAAACCCATGTATCTATGGTCAATTGATTTCAACAAGCTTGCCAATACCATTTCATGGGGAAAGAATAGTCTTTTCAACAAATGATTCTGTGATAACTGTAAATCTACATGCCAAAGAATGAAGTTGGATCCCTCCCTCACACCAATATGCAAAAATTAACTCAAAAATGGATCTAGAACCTAACTGTAACAGCTAAAACTATAGAACTCTTTGGAGGAAATATAGGAGTAAATCTTTATGAACTTAGGTTAGACAAAGTGTTTTAGGTATAACACAAAAGCACAAGTGAAAACAGAAAATATTCATAAACTGGACTTTATCAAAATTAATTTTTTTGCTTCAAACGATGCCATCCATACCAAGTGAACAAACAACCCACAGAATGGGAGAAAATATTTGCAAATAATATTTCTGACAATGGACTTGTATCTAGATTTTAAAAAGACTTACAAATAATAAATTCTCTTTATAAAAGCCAACCCACTTCTAGTACTTTGCATTGGCAGCCCTTTGGCAAACTGAAACAGTTAACATATATTTTTACTGAAATAAGACTGAGGATAGAGCTCAAAGGAGCATAATGAAAGTTAACCAAAATCATTTAGTAATTCACTTTGGGTGTGCTGGTTTAGACAGCAGGGATCCCACCGACATAGCTGAGCAGATTCCTGCAACCAGAAAGAGCAGGGCTTGCTCCCTCGGTCTTCTGGTCCAACCTCCACCTCTCCAAATAAAAATATCATTGAACGATAACCAGGAAAAGGAATTGAAACCATTCATTCATTATCGAAAGCAAAATCACAGCGTGACTGTTTAAAATAAGATAATGAAAACATGTACTTCATTTAAACTTTTAAAGGCAACTCTTTAAGCTCGGTTTCTTGATGAATGTCATCTTTGCTTTGAAGCTTAAGTTAGGAAAATGTAAGTGAAAATTCCTTTTTAAAAAACACGAAACATGTTAACATTCCATCCTCCTGAGCTTGTAATGAAGTTCTGTTGCTCTAGGTTGAATGCCCTCACAGTAATTAAAGACAAGCAGTCATTTCCTCCACGGTGCGTTTCCGTGGGGGACCCAAACAAACAAAAACAAAACCAAAAATCAACTTGGAAGAAATTATTATGATCAATATTCATCAGAGAAATAAAAGAAGATACTGTATCCTTGAACAAGACCAGAATGCAATTTGAAAAATAGAAAAGAAAAATTGGGGAATAAGAAAAATTATAGAAGGTTAAAAATATTACAGCATGTATAAAATAAAAAGAAGGAATGGCAAGTAAAGCTGAGAAAAACTCATAGAAAGTAGATTTTAAATACAAAGAGAAGCAAATAAAACACTTTTAAATATTGAAACATAACATCTGATTCAAAGAAGAGAATGAAGAATATGGAACCATAGAAATTATCACGGAAATTAAAGTAAGGAAATTTCCTAGAACTGAAATACCCTTCAGGACATTTAAATTACCCAGGAAAATGAATTTTAAAGAGTACATGCCAAGGCATTTCATTGCAAAATTTTCTATCACTTAGCAATAAAGAGAGAAACCTGAAAATTTACAGAAAGGTAGTAGAATGGTATCACATTTCTCAAAAAGACACTGGAAGCTGAAATACATGGAGCAGGTCCTTTAGAATTCTCAGGGAAAATTATTTCAAGCTTAAAATTTTATACCCAGCCAAGGTATGAACATAGAATAAAGACATTTTAAAGGGATCAAGAAACTTGACTCCTACACACCTTTGGCATAAACACAAAAGAAAAAGATGTTAGAACCAAGACTTAGGGGGTTCAACACAGGAAAGAAACAAAGGGAATTCTCAACAAAATGATGGAATTAAGGTCCAGAATGAAGATGACAGCAGCGTCACAGGCTGGCAGAACACCTAGGGAACAGTATAGTGAGCTGTTCTAGTTTCCTTGGTTGCTCAAGCAAATACCACGTAAAGGAATGGCTTAAACGATGGGAATTTAATGGCTCATGATTCTGAGACCCAGAAAAAGCCCAAATAAAGGCATCACCAAGGCCATGCTTTCTCCCCAAAGACTGTGGCATTCAGCCCCTAGCTGCCAGTGACCCCTGGTCCTTAGCTTGGCACCTGGCAAAGCACATGGTGGAATCTCCTGATCACTCCCTTCTTTTCCAGGTTCCACTGAGTTCAGTTTCTGGCTGCTCTCTCTGGCTTTCACTCTTTTTGAATCTCCTTCTCTTATAAAGGACTCAGTAATGGAGTTGAGGCCCGTCCTGACTGAGGTGGGTCACACCTTAACTGAAGTAACCTCATCAACAGGTCTTACTTAAATGGGTTCACAGCCACGCTTTTCTGTGGTCCGTGCACCTCCAGCCCACCCAGCCAAGAGGTTGTTCAAGCATAAAAGCAAAGAGGCTACCTGGGGAGAGCACCTCTAAAAATAACATGGCGGTGGGAGGTGTAAACCTCACGATCAAACCTATCAAATGAAAGTTGAATTCAAAATTTAAAATATTTGTAAATGGAAATTCCTGTTAAAAGGATTAAGCATTGGATCAATTTACCTAAATAATTAATACTAAACAACCCTGGCAATAAATGATTGTATAAAAAAACATGAATACTATCCACATAACGTAAAATTAATAACATAACTTCCTAAATTTAGGAGATGTGAGAAGGTCAAATGGGAAGTTGTATGAGATGGCCTATGGCTCTATCTTTCATAGAAGGACAACTGATGTTTTTGTTTTATTCTGTTTTAATGTGCTTCATAGGGTTTGTTTTCTTAATTTTATAGAATCTTAATGAGGAAATAATATTCCTTGCAGAAAAGAAATATTTATTTGAATTTCCACTACACTGTTTTACTTCCATTTACTTAAATTCTAATAAAACTTAAATTTATCATTATTAAAATATCTGTAGTATTATCTTATTTTCATAAAAGTATTACCAGTCTATATTTCTATCTATATATATTCATGGAAAGATATTTGGAATAGTGTTCATTAATGTTTATGAAGATTATTTCTGATTGTAATTTTATGCATGTTTACCAAATGTTTATACTGTTACGCCTTGTTTGAAATATTTATAATTGGAGGTGTAATTTTTACGGGAATGAGTGATTTTTTTCTTTAGAAAAAAGAGAAGAAAAATAGTCTTATTTTGTTGACCTACTTTAAAGAGTAATTAACTCTGGACAGTAGGAACTGGATGATTTTTACTTTCTATCTTATTATTTCTACTTTTCCACATCCTTCTAAATTTTCACAATTTTTAAGGAAAAAAATCTATTGAATCACTTGTCCATCACAGCCTATCCTTTAATTACATCTTATTCTGCATCTGATAGATATTATTTGAACAAATAACTTAGCAGAAGACAAATTAGCAATTAGAAAGAAAGTGAGTCCTTGAACTTTAATTCTCCAAGTCTATTTGGGTAGAACTTTTTGATTCAATTCATAGGATCGGGGCCCTAGATTTAGAAACCAAATCTGAATATCAAAAAATAAAATATAAATGGTGCCTCCTTACAACAACTGGCTCATTAAATCCCATGCTCCTACCAGATCTGATTTCCAGCCATTTTAATCTTGGGCTCTGACTCCTTATTTTATGTTCACTCTATAAAACTGGTTGTGCACAGAGCCAGACACTAAATAAAGCCCAGCCTTTGGGCTCAATGTGTCCACATGGGGAGCTAGGGTTTGTCCCACAAACGAGTGAAAGGGCTCAACTTCCACTGTGGACAACTTTTTCCTACCAACTCTGGAATCACTCCTGGGTGGGAATCAGCCCACGCAAATACTGAAATCTGCCACTCAACAATTCCCTGTTGGACTTAGCTCCTCATCCAGATTATTGAGGTTAGCAACTCAACTTCTGCACTGATGGCGACACTTTGCATTTTGGGCTTGGCCTTGTTTTGGCCTCTTCTCTCTTGGATTAAGATGGGTCTGCAGTTCCTGCCTCATAAACGATTTTCAGAGAGCTTAGTGATTGAACATCCCTTCTGCTTCCCTTGGGCTTGTTAGCACAGTTCCCAGAGATATCTCAAAAAGGGGTGTCTGTTCCAGTTCCACAGCAGAGCTGAGTGCTCTTAGACCAGATGTACCAGGACAGAGCGTCTGGATGACAATGAGTTTGGCTTCTGTTGTGTGGATGGTGGAATGGACTCTAGAAACCATACAGTGCCAGGTATCACTGCAAAAAAAGGTCTTTAGGAAGAGCTGGTCATCCAGAAAGAGGTAGCCCTGGGAAGATCTGAAAGGAGATCATCCACATGTCCCTTCTTCTAGGAAGTCTTACGGCCAGACAAAATTGGGTCCCTGGTTATAAGCTCTCAGAGCATGCTGTGGTTAATAGTGCTTACCATGACTTGTCTTGTTAAAATTTTTATTACATTTGCCCATCATATAAGGACTTTGATTATTTGTAAGTCTTTCAGTCCTCAGAATCTTGTATAATGCCAGTTTCAGAGTCTACATTCAATAGAATTTTGTTAAATAACAGAATGAAATAATGGATTAATGAGGAATGCTATATAATGGACAGCTTACAGAACTTCTGCAGACTACGGTTTATCAAATGCTGGGTTATTGCAAATGGATTCTGGAAAGAAATAAGGCAAAGGAGAGAAGACTGCCTGCAAAACAAGTTCAATTTAGTTAACAATCATTGTCTTGTCCTTACCTTGTCCCATTTTAATTGCTGACCATTCAATAAGGCTTATATTTGAGATACCTAACTAGTGCCAGCTGAGTCCACTGAAAACTGAATGTGCAATTTTGGAATGATATTGCTGAAAATGCTGCTACATTTGATGTGGCTCATGGATGGAAAGCGTGGGTATCAGCTGGGTGATGGTTGAAATTTGCACTCTGGAGCCCATGCAGACTTCCTGAATCCAAACCCGCATTTTCACTGTGTCTCCAAGTGATCTGCATGGTGATGTTGGAGAAGAGTCGCTGTAAACACCAAGCTGGTGATTGCAATCCAGCCCCTGGGTGGCAGGGCCCTGTCTTGTTTGCTGTTGGATCCTGCATTCCAAATGGAGCAGGCAGTTAGTGGCCCTTCAACAGTGTCTTTGGAATGCATGATGCACCTCTCTGCCGTGCACATCCTGAAACACAGTCACCCCAAGACCTGGCTGCCAGTTGGTGTGTCTTCCTTCACCTCCATCTCTGCTTGAGCCTGTTCTTTCATACGGCTCTGTGGTTAAAGTGCAGGCACTGACTCAGTAGGTGGAGTTTAAATCACTGTTCGTCCCCCGTTACCGTGTGCTGCTGGGCAGGAAGCTGCACTTCCCTCATCTGTATAATGGGCCCTCACCGCACCTGCTCCACCGGGAGGTTGAAGGCCTGGGTCAACGCAATGTAACATGTGCAAATGCATAATGCAGCCTGGGCGCTCAGCAAATGGTAGCAATTGTTATTTTTGTCCCTTTGCTTACAAGGCTTACAGTCATGTTTTGGTCTACACCTGGGCTGTGATTTTTACTTACTTACAATTGCATTAGTGTTTATATGTTGATTGACATGTAACTGGCACTCAAAATATGTTGTTGAGTAAACAGTTGCTTTGATGATTGGTTTCCTTTTATAGTTCCTTTGCTGATAGTCATTATATATTAAGATTTGTATTACCATTGTATAGAAAGTGTAAATATAGCAAAGAATATGGGAACAAAATCTTACTATATATGTTTCCTAGATTTTCTTGTGGGTTGGTTGGTACTTTTGCTTTGTGCATCGGCCTCAGAGTTTATTTTATTTTTTGCACCAGCAGTCAATTAACCATTATAGGTAAAACAAATGTGTTTTAGAGTCTAAAAGCAATCCAGGTGCACCAGAAATAAGGTTTATATGCAATATGTATTTCAGTCAAGCCTCCATTTTCCTTTCCTATAAACATTGTACATTCTACGCGGATTCTGAGGCAAGTAAAATGATCTCTTAATTAAATCAAAAGCACGGGCAGCACATCGCATTTCAGTTGGCCGTAGATGAAAGTGCCCGCGTGGGGTTTGGAGAGGGTCGTGGGATCCCGCGGCAGGGTGATCAAAAGGTCTAGGAACTGCAAGCAAACGAGCGAGCCGGCTGGAGAGCGGCAGCGCTTGACAGTTACACCCTATGAATGGACTCAATCAAGTGGGGAGTGAAAAATTCATTTTCTGACAGGGGTGTCAGCAGAATCATCAGGAGCCGATGACAACAAATCCATAGCTTGGTAGAAAACTGACAGGGTGGAAAACAAGGGCCTCCGAGGCTGATCTTTCCCTTCAGCTGTCCAGAAACATAATTTCACAGCAATTATTGCCCCAGCTGGTTCTTCTGACGGTGGGCCTTGAAGTCTTTTCTCGTTATTGGGCTCACACAAGAAACCAAACAAATGTAAGAACAATTAGGGCTTATCGGTGAACCACAGAAATGATTTCTGCCTTCTCTGTGGAACCGATAGTGATGGCTACTTGAGGACGTGTGTGAAGTTGGCTCTTGGACTCATGCTCACAAATCCCACCGCTTGCTTCATTTCATTTTGATGCCGAGCCCTCTCTGGAAGTACAGTATCCCCACTCCACGCCGGGGCTGCACTTGGCTTCTAGAGATAAAAAACGATCCAGCCAGCCCGAGCTTGCCACAAGAAGTATAAGGAGAATGAAGATGTTTTAATGCTTCAACTTTTTGTTGCTTGTTGTTCACATGTTAAGTGCACTCCATGGGCTGGAGTGACGAGGGTCCCATTTCCAGCACAGCATGGAGTGGGTGATCTCCTCAACTGTAAAATGAAGCCATAAGAACCCAGCATGAAAATGTATTAGCAACAGTTAGATAAGGGAGACCTCAGCAAGGCGTACACACTTTCAATTGGTAAAATAATGTCTGTACAAATTGTTTTTGGTACATTAAGTACCTTTCACAGCCAAAATTAAAAAAGAAGAAGAAAAAGAAGAGAGAGAAAAAAAAAACAAAAAAGACACAGAGACAGAAGGGTACACACGAAAGACAGAGACCGTTTCCTCTCCAGCAAAGTAATTTCATGCAGAAATTTTTTATTGGAATGGTTTCTCCAGTTGACAGATCTAGTGTACAATGATAAATGACAATGTGCCAGGCAGCTTGTCAGCCTGTGCTGAGGGAAATCTCCCCCAAACTCCTCAATAATAACAGTAAGTATGCGTTTCTCTAAACGGAAGGTACTTTAAGCTGGTAAGCACAGAGGCCTAGCCAAGTGGCATTCAATTGCAGTGAGGGCTGAGAGAAGATTTATGCCTGTGCTAATCTAACAGCTCCTTACTAGCCATGACACACTGACGAGGAAACGAGGGATATGAGAAACGATCTGGCTCTACACAGCTGCATCTATGAATTCTAAAGGGCTGAGCAGCCTGGGTGCCGGCTTGAGCTACTGCGGTGATTGTTGTGGAGAAACTGTGAATGTCACAAGGAAACACTGCTTGGCTGACTGGACACCACGCAAGGCTGGCTCTCTTTTGAGAGTTGCCCAGTTCAAAGGGAAGATGAGTCATGGGCCAAGATCTCCAACTGTGTGAGAAGAAACAGTAATGAATTCTGCAGTAGGAGGGCTCACCTGACAACCTTTCTCTGGGATGTTGGGTTTTGGTTGTCTCGGGTTTCACCACGGAGTCGGCCCTGCCTGTGACACCAGAGAAGCGCCTCGCTAAGGCTTTATTTCAGCGTGGCACGTAACATGCATGCATTCTAACAAAATTTCATCTGTGAGAGACACCATTCAAATGGCGCTATCCAACCGTCTCCACACACGGGGGCAGAATGTTCCTAAGAAACATTCTAGGTGCTATGTTAGAGCAAAGTGTGATTTTCCCAAAACTAAAATGTGAAACAAAGGGTCCATATCTGTTTTGTAAAGGTGAGGAAATAACATGATGTTCAGTTTACAAGGAGCATAAAGAGAATAATGTTTTCCATGGCAAGTGTGAGGTGCGCATCCTACAGCTGTGGATCAGTGGGTTCTGTTGCAAAGCAGCAAACTGGGATGTTGGTCTTTGCTGATACAAATGGGCAGTGGGAGCCCAGGACCACCAGGGGCCTCGATTCCTTCTTCAGCAGAATGAGAAGCTGAGTCAACAATTCTGATGGCCAATTCCAGCTTTAGAATCAGGGATGCAACAGGCAGCTTTCACAGGCAAATCGTTTTTAGTTCAAAACACCCAAATCCAGAGATATCATTGCTTTATATTATATAATTCTTTAGGGATATTGACAACTTTCTTTCTTACCTATAAAGTGGGAGTACAATCCTGAAGTTATTTGTGAGCTCCCCAGAGGTTCAATTTAGACAGACTGAAGGGATCTGGCTGTCTCGGAAACTTCTAGCTTCCCGACCTGATGGCCTCTTCGTGTGCCTTTGTGTGCTTCTCCCTCAACACCGGACTGCCTTCGTTCGCCAAAGGGCTGCCTGTGCAAAGTACCAGAAATGAGTTGGCTTTTATAAAGGGCAATTTATTTAGGGTAAAAGCTGACAGTTCGAAGCCATCAAATATCCAAATCAAGACACCATCAAAAATGCTTTCTCACCAAAGTCAGCTGCTGTTGATCCTGGCGTGTTGCCACATGGTGAAGCAAGATGGCTGCAGATACCTGCGGAGTCTCTGCCTTCCCTTCCAGAATCTACTGTCTCCCAGAACTCAGCTGTGGGCAACCAGACATACTACTTGTCTATTTCTGGGCCTCCTCACTCAGTCACTCAGGTCTTCTCTGCCTTTCTGCAGCTGTGGGTGAACCTGGAGTCTTCTCTCATGTGGCTGGATCAAATATGGTGGCTTCCTTTCTCTTTGTGTCTACATGTATGTCTGACCCAGCAAGAGAATGTAGACCCAAGCTGGCCCGGGCCTCACTGAATTAGTCCAATCAAAATGCCCTGCACCCACAGGAATGTATTAGTTCAAAAAATAATCTTTTTCTTTTTGGGATTCATAAAGGAACATCCACCTGTCACATACGCCTCATGTGTATCGGTCATCTTGGCCCTGCACAGGGCATTGAGTGGACTTCATTGAATCACTTGTGGTGAATTAATGAACAGATGGAGCTTGGCTGGAGCCCCATACAAGCGGGCAGTATCGACCAAGCCAATATTGCATCAAAGCCACGTGAACTCAAACATGATCTTGTCTAAGCCTCAGTACAACACCATCGCACTTCCTCTTTACAGAGCAGCAAAAGGAGAGAAAAGAGCTTTTGATAAGTGCCATGGCCACAGCCAGAACCAGGACACAGGACCTTGAGTTCCAACTGGATGTGGTTAAACCTTATTTAAAACCAATATGGCCAACATGACTAAACTGACGTTTAGCTGCAAGTAAACTAAAACTCTTGCCTGGCAAAAATAAGTCTTCTCATAGGTGCTATTATAATCTTGTGTGTCAAAAGTTTACAAACAATAAACATGGGCCTACAGGACTATAGCTACCTCACCTATGCCCAGAATTGATTAAGATAACTAAAATACAATTCGTCAGCTTTTCCCAGGTACGTTTCAGGTCATGAATACATGCCTTCAGAAATTTTATATTGAACACCCTCCAAAACCTTCATATGACATATTTGAATCTGGAAAGATGTCCTTATTGGCAAACAAAACAAAAAGAAATTAAACTTAGTAAGAATATGGGATAAAGTGTCAAGATTGAAAAGAAAAAGCAAGTACATGATTTAAAACATCAGGTCAAAATTGGCAACTTTCTTCTGAATTCACTTCTTCCTTTGACTATTTTAATGTACATTATATTTATATTATGAATCTTACATTTGTTCTCAAGAATTATTTTTAGCAGATAAGCACTGAAAAAACATCACTGTTGTTTAATCTTTGCTACAAAGGAGCTCAAATTATCCAGTTCGAAGAGTCTCTTCTAACAGATGACACTTTCCTGTTATTAGTTTTAACTGTAATTACTAATTTTCTGATCTAACCTTTAAAGAAATCTGAAAACAATAGAAAAGGGGCTTGATGTGAGCTGAAGTCCTTTTCAGAAAAGAGATATTATTTCCTAAAGCTCCATAGCTCAGAGCCAGTCTTTCAAATATAACATTCTTGTTATAATGCTATTGCTCCTATATCAGGATAATTCATCCAAAATGGAAACTTTCGCTTAAAAATTCTTAATATGTATTTAAAAAGAAACTTACTTGAAAGCAATCATTATAAGTGGATCTTAACATGACACTTAGAAGTTTCTTATGCCTTTTTTTTGAACACTGTTGGTTTGAAATATGTGTCTCTAAATGAATTAACTTTAGCAAGCACTTGAAATTTTTTACAATGTTAAGATAAAACTGAGATACACCCAAAACACCAGCAATAAAAGAAAAAATAGATAAATGGGATCTCATTAAAATTAAAAACTTTTACGTATCAAAGAACATCATCAAGAAAGTAAAAAGACAATCTAGAGAATGGGAGAAAATATTTGGAAACCTCATATCCAATAAGGATTTAATATCCAGAATATATAAAGATATCCTTTGACTTAATAATAAAAAGACAAGAGCCCAATTTAAAAAATGGGCAAGAGATATAAATAGTGATTTCCCCAAGGAAGATATAAAAATGGCCAAAATGCATTTTAGCCATTAAGGAAATGCAAATCAAAACCACAATGAGATGCCATTTCACACCCACTAAACTTGCTACTATTTACAAAAATGGAGAAGTGTTGGAGAGGATATGGAGAAATAGGAACACTCATTCATTGCTCGTGGGAAAGTAAAATGGTGCAGCCACTGCAGAATACAGTTTAGCAGCTCTTCAGAAAGTTAAGTATAGATTTACCATATGATCTGGCAGTCCTACTTCTAGGTATAGACCGAAAAGAACGGAAAGCAGGAAATCAAACAGACATCTGCACACCGATGTTCATAGCAGCATTATTCACAACTGCCAAAAGATGGAAGCAACCCAAGCGCCCATCAACAGATTATCGAATAAACAAAATGTGGCATATACATAAAATAGAATAGTATTCAGCTGTGAAAAGGAATGAATTTCTGGGTGCATGCAACAACATGGATCAACCTTCAAGACATCAAATTGGTTGAAATAAGCCAGGCACAAAATGACAAATATCATATGATCTCACTGATATGAAATAATTAGAGTAAGCAAATTAACAGATTCATAATCTGGAATATAGGTTACCAGGGGACAGGCTGGGGACAGAGAACGGAAGTTAGGGCTTAAAATGCGCAGTTTCTATTTGGCACGGTGGGAAGGTTTTGGTAATGGATGGTGGTGATGGTAGGACGACGTTGTGACTGTAATTAACAGCACTGGGTTATAGATCTGAATGTGCTTAAAGGGGGGTATTTTAGGCTGTTCATGTATTGCTAGAATAAAAATTTGTAAAAAAGATAAATTTGGGAGCATCTTATTAACATATAGAAAAATCAATAGGTTGACAAGTAGCACTTTTTAACCCAAATAATGCTCAAGCAAATCCATGCACAGATCAATGATTTATTTTATCCAAATAAGTATTGTTCACTCATAGAAACCGTATTGACTGAACAGTTAACACATTGGCTTTACTTGCTTTTGATGATTATTATCTTGCATTTATATTTTATTATTGATGAGTTTACTTCCTTTGTTTGCAGAGTCGTGAATTCATTTTAGAAAGGCAGTATATTTTTAAAAGTTAACGAGGAAAAGCAAAAAAGAAATCAGTCCTGACATGTTGCTTATGGTATGAACTACTTCTGTGATATCAGGCCTTAAATTTTACAATTACTGAATATTTCATGATCTAATCTAATAAAACCGTGGATAAATCATATTTTAAGACAAGAAATGAACCCTACTAGAATATCATGAATTAAGTCTTTTAGTATAGATTGGAGGGCAGAGTGATAGGAATCTCTGCTGTAATAACACAACTTTGTGCTTGAAACTAATCTACTTTAGAGAGAAGAATCTAAATATATCAATAAATTAGAGATGTTCACACAAATCAATGTGCTCCCTAATGTAAAAAAGAAAAATTTTAAAGCATATTGGTATTTAAATCGCTAGAATCTATATTGGTAAAATATTAAGTTACCTGTAATAAAAATTCATTATAATTTCCATCAGTTTTTTGGGGGGTTTAAAATTATATTTTGTCAAAATATAACAGATTATTTTTAAATGGCCTGGAGTTGAGATTTAAAATAAAAAACAATCATTTCTAATATCATATTTTCGTCTTAAAAGCAAACCAAAACAATATTTATTAAGCTATGAAAACCTCTACTCTTCTCTAGGTTCCATGCCTGTAAATGGCTTCTCGCATTGATTCAGGGGACAGCGAGATTCTCTGCTTTCATTTGGTTCTTGTTTAGACTGAACCAAAGCCAAGAACCTACTTTGCACATTTACAACCTTACTGTATTTTCATTGCCTTGAAATCTCCAGCTACACCTACAGGATACCAAAGTATCTGGTCCCCACTCAACTGACCAGGCAGCCGGTCGAGCACGCAGCTGTTCTAGATGCTTTCTGACGACTGACCCACGGCTGCGGCGTCCACCAAACGTTTGGTTACCTGCTGCTTTCCCGGCACTGCGAAGCAGCCCGATCCTTTGGCGCGCGGATTCATGTATTCATACAATGTTAGGCGCACGGCCCTTGGCTGGAGCTGCAAAGTGCACTGACCTGCGAGGGGCCCACAGCCCGCTCCCCACGGCGGCCTCAGAAGGGTGTGGCTCGTGGCGCTGCCCACGGAAACGACTGTGACAGTGTCAGCAGCCGGTGGAGGTGGGTCCACTTCCCCCAGTGTGCAAAGTTTCAGCCAAAGGGAAGAAAGCATGAGGTCCTAGCAACGCTCGGGCGGCAAAGGGCGGCGCAGAGCTGGGTCCCAGGTGCACGTGCCAGTGCCGTGTGGAAGGAGGCCCGCTTCCCAGGGAAAGTGAGAATCCAGACGGGAAGGCGCCTTTCCCTCCACCGTGGGCAAAACCCTGTCAGCTCTGAAGTTCACTGGGAGAGTCCTGGTGCCAGGCACCTGCTCGCGCACCTTCCTGGTGGGGACCCGAGGGCGGAGGATGCCACCCCCGTGAGCCGCCCTGGCTCTGCTCTCACTGCACCCCACAGATGGCTGGAAGAGGGAGGAGGTCGCCAGATGGGCTATTTGGGTAATTACATTCATAACAGAAGTGCACCTTAGAAACTGAGCATTTGTAAAGCTGTTTTGTGCAAATAGCCAGAATCTCTATGCTTCCGGGCTGGAATAACTTCCCAGTGTCAGCTCCCAGACCTAGAGACAGGGAGGCAGATGCATTCTGACAAGGGTTAGCGCGAGCATGACTGTAATTTGTTTCTCTTCCATGTCTAGAGGTGGTGGGACGAGGTGCTGGGGCATAGGCTCAGAGACTGCCCAGCCGGGACCTGGAGTGTCCCTCCACCTGCCTGAACCCTCCCCTGCAAAACTGGGAGGTGACAGTACCTACCCCATAAGAAGAGAGAGCTCCAGTGACACCAAGAGCAGTGGCTGGACACACTAGGAAACGCTGCTGATTGTCACCATTGATTTGATTATTTGGAAGGCCTTCTGATTTTGGATCTTGGCTAACTTCTGGTTTCCTGACCTTCCCCTCCATCTGCACACTAAAACAGCCTGTGCGTGCTTCCTCAGTTTGTGTATCGAATCAATACAACCATTTCCTGCCCAGCAAATTGTAAAGCTTGCCGATATGAAAGAACACATTGGCAAGGGGCAAGACCTAGTCCTTTTGGTTTCTACACAGTCCCATTAATTGTGCCCCACATTGGGTTCTGCAACACTCACAGAAACCTCCACAATCAATGTGGATCAAAACGAGTGACTAACTTGGACCACCTTTTTCCTCCATTAGGATGTTCGAGCTTGTCACACGGGGAGAAGCACTGGGCCTGGGTGTGTCCTCAACACTGCCCGTGCCTCTCCTTGCTTTTTCTTTTTCTTTTTTTTTTTATTAAGTAGACACTTTCTTAATGATAACATACAAACAAGAAAGCACAAAATTCCTACTGGACTATGTTTTGGAAAATTGAGGGAGTCCCAGGTTTCTCCACTTACCAGTTTTTTTGCTTCTTTGTTTTTTAGTTCCTTTTTTTCCATTTTTTTAAATTAGAGAAGTTGTGAGCTTACAAAACAATCATGCATAATGTGCAGAATTCCCATTCATCACCCCCACACCAATGCCTTACATCGCTGTGGAATATTTGTTACAGATTATGAAAGAACATTATCAGACTGTCACCACTAACTATGGTTCTTAGCATACATTTGGTATATTTTTTCCATATACCCCTCTATTATTAATACAATCCATTAGTATCGTACATTTGTTATGGTTCATGAGAGAATACGCTCATATTTGTACTGTTAACCATTGTCCATCTTCCACTACATGGTTCCAAAGTGTACATTCAGTGGCTCTCACTTTCAGCACAGAGTTGTACAGTCATCGTCCCAGCAAACCTCTGAATGTTTTCCTTATCTGAAAGAAAAAAAATCCCCTACCCCCTATTACTGGCCCTTAGTGGTGATATAGTACCTTCTTTGACATTCATACAAGAATATTACAATATTGATGTTAACTATAGTCCATAAGTTACAGTAATTGTGTTTTTCCCATGTATCACTATATTCTTACTATCTTGTGATAGTGATGTACATTTGTTCTAGCTCATAGAAGAACATTTTTGGATTTGTAATACCACAAGTTCATCCATCTCTGCGTTCACTATATTATTCAGTCCACAGATTATTTTCTAGTTTTCTTTCAATTGACATTTGCATCTCTAGACTACCCCATTCAGACACAATCCCATTTATAAACCAGCTGAGTTAGTTATACTCACTACACTGTGTTATCATAAACTCTATCCATTTCTACACTCACAGTCAAGCTCATTGTACATTTTACATACATTAAGTATCAGTACCCCTTCTCAGCCCTCGTCCTATCTTCTAGTAACCTACAGTCTAGGTTTTAACTCCATGTGTTTATTCTTCATATTTGGTTCATATTAGTGAGACCACAAACATCGGTCCTTTTGTGCCCGGCTTATTTCACTTAGCATAATGTTTTCAAGGTCCATCCATGTTGTCATATGTGTTCCAATCTCATTTCTTACAGCATCATAGTATTTTATAGTATGTACATATCAAATTTGTTTAGCCATTCATCAGTTGATGGACCCGTGGGTTGATTCCATCTTTTGGATATTGTGAAAAGTGCCACTATAAACATCTGAATGCAAATGTCTGTTCATGTCCCTGTTTTCACTTCTTCTGGATATATTCCTAGTAGAGGGATTGCTGGATAATATGGCAGTTCTATATTTAGCTTCCTAAGGAAGCACCAAACTGTCTTCCACAGAGGCTGCACTATTTTAAATTCCCACCAACAGTGAAGAAGTGTTCCTATTTCTCCACATCCTCTCCAACACTTGTCGTTTTCTGTTTGTTTGTTTGTTTGTTTTTAATAATAGCCATTCTGTAAGGCATGAAATGATATTTTGTAGTTTTGATCTTCATTTCCCTAATGCCTAGTGATATTGAGCATCTTTTCATGTACTTTTTGGCCATTTGTGTTTTTTCATTCAAAAAATGTCTGGTCAAGTCTCTCACCCAATTTTTAATTGGATTGCTTTCTCTTTCATTGTTGAGTTGTATGATCTCTCTATATAGCATGGAAACCAAACCCTTATTGGATATGTGGTTTCCAAATATTTTTCCCATTAAATAAATGCCTTTCCACCTTCTTGACAAAGTCCTTTGAATCACAAAAGTGTTTAAGTTTGAGGAGGTCCCATTTATCCATGTTTTCTTTCATTGCTTGTGCTTTCAGAGTAAAGTTTAAGAATGTACCACCTACCACCAGGTCTTGAAGATGTTTTCCTACATTTTCTTCTAGGAGCTTTATGGTTCTTGCTTTTATGTTTAGGTCTTTGATCCATTTTGAGTAAATTTTTGTATAAGGTGTGAGATAGGGGTCCTCTTTCTCTCTTTTGGCTATGGATTTCCAGTTCTCCCAGCACCATTTGTTGAATTAACTGTTCTGCCCCAGCTCGGGGGGGTTTGACAGGCTTGTCAAAAATCACTTGACCATAGATGTGAGGGTCTGTTTCTGAATCATCAGTTTGGTTCCATTGGTCTATGTGTCTATCTCTATGCCAGTACCATGCTGTTTTTACCACTGTGCCTGGGTAATATGATTTAAAGTCCAGAAATGAGAGTCCTCTAACTTTGCTTTTCTTTTTTAAGGTGTTTCTGCCTATTCGGGGCCCCTTCCTTAACCCTTCCAAATAACTTGATAATTGTGTTTTCCATTTGTTTAAAAAATGCTGGTGGAATTTTTATTGAGATTGCATTGAATCTGTATATCAATTTGGGTAGAACTGCTATCTTAATGATATTTAGTCTTCTAACCCATGAGCATGGACTGTACTTACAATTATTTGGGTCTTTTTAAAATGTCTTTTAGCAATGTATTGAAGTTTTCTGAATACTACTGCTTTACATCCTTGGTTAAGTTTGTTCCTAAATAATTGATTATTTTAGTCACTATCATAAAATGGAATTTTTTTGCTGAATTCCTCCTCAGATTGTGCATTACTGGTGTATAGAAACACCACTGATTTTTCCATATTAATCTTGTATCCTGACACTTTACTGAAATCACTTATTAACTCTAGCAGCTTTGTTGTAGATTTTTCAGGACTCTGTAAATATAAGATCATATCATCTGCAAAATAGTGAAAATTTTACTTCTTCTTTTCCGATCTGTATGCCTTTTCTTTCTTTTTCTTGCCCAACTGCTCCAGCTAGACCCTCTAGCAGTATGTTGAACAGTGGTGACACTGGGCACCTTTGTCTTGTTTCTGATCTCAACAGGAAAGCTTTCCACCTTTCACCATTGAGTGCTAGCTGTGGGTTTTTCATGTATGGCCTTTATGATGTTGAGAAACTTTCCTTTGTTTCCTAGGTTTTGGATTTTTTATCAAGAAAGGATGCTGGATTTTGTCAAATCCCTTTTCTGCATCAATCAAGATGATCATGTGATTTTTCTTCTTTGCTTTATTAATGTGGTGTATTATGCAGATTGATTTTCTTGTGTTGAACCACTCTTGCATGCCTGTGATAAAATCCACTTGATCATGATGAATAATTCTTTTAATGTGTTGTTGGATTTGATTAGCAAATATTTTGTTGAGGATTTTTGCATCCATATTCATTAGGGAAAGGGTCTTTAGTTTTCTTTTTGTGTAATATCTTTATCTGGTTTTGGTATTAATGTGATATTGACTTCATAGAATGAGTTTGGTAGTGTTCCTTCCTATTCTATTTTTTGGAAGAGTTGGAGTAAGATTTGTATTAAATCTTCTTTGAATGCTTTGTAAAATTCACCTAGTTACTCCAGCTAGGCAGTTAGGTCATTGATGTTTTGTTTTTTCTTCTTTTTTAATGTAAGCATTGGGAGCTATAAATTTCCCTTTCAGCACTGCTTTCACTGCATACCATAGGTTGTGATATGTTGTGTTCTCATTTTCATTTGTCTTAAGATATTTATTGATTTCTCTAACAATTTCTTCTTTGACCCACTGATTATTTAAGAGTGTGTTGTTTAATCTCCATATATTTGTGAATTTTTCCCTTTTTCTGCCTGTTGTTGATTTCCAGTTTTATTCCATTATGATCAGAGAAAGTGTTTTGCATAATTCTGATCTTTTGAAATTTATTGAGATCTGGTTTGTGACCCAACATATGGCCTATCTTGGAGAAAGGACCATGAGTACTTGAGAAGAATGTATATCCTGCTGTTTTGGGATGCTATGTTCTGTATATTTCTATTAGGGTTAATTCATTTATCATAGTGTTTAAGCTCTCTGTTTCTTTATTGATCCTCTGACTAGATGATCTAACCAATGATGACAGTGGTTTATTGAAGTCTCCAACTATTATTGTAGACATCTATTTTCTCCCTTCAGTTACACCAGTATTTGCCTCATACAATTTGGGGCATCCTAGTTAGGTGCATATGCATTTATGATTATTTCCTCCTGGTGAATTGCCCCTTTTATTAGTATATAATAACCTTGCTTGTCTCGAATAACAGCTTGGCTTTTAAAGTCTATTTCATCTGATATAAGTATAGCTACTCAGGCTTTTTTTTTTTTTTTTTTTTTTTGGTTACTGCATGTGTGAAATATCTTTTTCTAGCCTTTCACTTTCAATCTATTTGTATGCTGGGGTCTAAGGTGAGTCTCTTCCAGATGGCATATAGACATATTTTCTTATCCATTCTGCCAGTCTGTGACTTTTGATTGGGGAGTTTAATCCATTAACATTCAATGTTGTTACTATAAAGGTAGTTCTTATTTCATCCATTTTGACCTTTGCATTTTATCTGTCCTATCTTGTTTTCAACACTCTTTGTACATATTTAGTTACTTTTATTGATATAATGTTGATAACTAGACTCTCTTCCAAGCCTCTCTCTCCTGTCTTTTCTTTTCAGGCTGTAGCACTCCCTAGCATTACGAGTCTCCTGGTTACAAACTCTCTCAGCTTCTGTTTATCTATGAATACTCTAAAATCGCCCTCATTTTTGAAAGACAATCTTGCCAGATATAATATTCTTGGCTGGCAATTTTTCTCTTTCAATATCTTAAATATATTATACCATTGCCTTCTTGCCTCTGTAGTTTCTGATGAGAAATCAGCACTTAATCTTATTAGGAATCCCTTGTATGTGATAAATCTCTTTTCTCTTGCTGCTCTCAGGATTCTCTTTTTATCTTTGGCATTTAACATTCTGATTAGTATGTGTCTCTGAGTAGGTCTATTTGGATTTATTTGGATGGGAGTACATTGTGCTTCTTGGACACAGATATTTATGTCCTTCATCAGGTTTGGGGAATTTTCTACCATTATTTCCTAAAATACTCCATCTGTCCCTTTTCCCTTCTCATATCCTTCTGGGATACCCATGACACATATATTTTCATGTCTCTTGCCATCATTTAGTTCCCTGAGACCCTTTCCAATTTTTTCCATTCTTTTCTTTATTTGTTCTTGTGTATGTTTGCTTTCAGAGGCCCTGTATTCAAGCTCACTAATCCTTTCTTCTGCCTCTTCAAATCTGCTGTTATATGCTTCCAGTGTATTTTTTATTTCATTTATTGTGCCTTTCATTCCCATAAGATCTGCTATTTTTCTATGTATGCCTTCAAATTCTTCTTTGAGTGCATCCAGTGTCTTCTTGATGTCCTTAATCTCTTTAGCTATCTCATTGAATTTATTAGGGAGATTTGTTTGAACATCTATGATTAATTGTCTCAACTCCTTTATGTCATCTGAAGGCTTAGATTTTTCCTTTGACTGGGCCATCTATTCCTGTTTCTTGGTATGGATTGTAATATTTTTTGGTGTCTTAGCATCTGACTTACTAGATGTATTTATTCTTGGCCCCCTTTTTATCTTTAATTTAGGCATTCTGTTTTATTGGCTTTGTGCCACAGCCCCTCTTTGATACTTGGTTCAACTTAATTTGGAACTTTTTAGTAGCTTGTGTTTAGTGAATATGAATTTTTTCAGCTCTTTTTCATCTGATTCTTGCCCTTTCTCCCTTGCTGGTTGTGGAATAGGAGCTGAAGATATGGTTGCTACTGTAAGCTGTGGAGGCTAAAGCTGTCTGCATTGCCCTATGAATGATGAAGCTTTTCCCACCTTTCTCCACTGCTAGGGGTAGAGATGGAGCTGCAGCTATGTGCAGTGAGCCAAGCTGTGCAAGCTAAGACTGTCTATAGTTGCCCAAAGAGACTGATGAAGCCCCACACCCCTTCTTCCCCTGCCTGGGGTGGGGATGGAGCCATAGAGGTAGGCAGCAAACTAAGCCATGCAAATCAAAACTGACTCTGTTTGCCCAGGGAAACTGATGAAGCACCTCCTCCCCTGCCAGGAGGGGGAGAATTGGAGCCTCCAGCGAGCCAATAATCTAGTCTGTGCAGGCCAAAAGCAACTACAGTTGCCCAGAGAGGCTGAGGGAGCATTGTCCCTCCTCCTGCTCTGCCAGGGGTAGGGTTGGAGCCACAGATGTTTCCAATAATCTAGTTTGTGTGGGCCAAAAGCAACCACATATTCCCAGAGGGGCTGAGGGCATGCTACCCCTCCTTCTGCCCTGTCAGGGGCAGAGCTGGAGTCAGAGATGTGTCCAACAGCCTAGTCTATGCTAGGACAGCAATCAAATCTGGGTGGAAAGAAGCCAGTCCCTACCTTCACTGTGATTTTCAATCAGCCCCACTTCCCCTTATGCTGGAGGTGGAGTTAAAATGGTGGCTACTGACCTCTTTCCAACTATGACAGGTTCAAACTTTAGCTGTTCTTAAGATTGGAGTTTAGCCAGCCAAATTTATGGATCAGTGTCCAACTGTCTCTTCCTCCCATGTTTTTGGGAAATAGAGCTTCCATCTCCAGCCAGGGAATAGCTCCCAAGGCATCTTGCATTGCCAGCAGGAGAAGGGCCCTGGCCTCTGTGGCATGGAGTGCTCCACTCACAAACCTACACTGCAGATGGGCGTCTCCTTCTTTCATTCTTCCAAGGATGTTGCAGGATGCTTTTCTGGTCTCCTGGGCCCTTCAAACAGGTGATTTAGATAGTTCTGGCTGGTTACTAACTGTCCTGTAGGACAAGCCGACTCTTGGAGCTCCTTAATCTGCTGCCATCTTGCCCCCCTCCCTCCCTTTCATTGTCTTTTATTGCTCTCTACATGGTAGTTATTTGAGAACCTCTGCATCCAGCTTATAAACCTATTAGACCCTTAAAGAAAGCTGTGACACGTTGCTCACCCTTGCTCAGTGGAGTGGCTTGCACTGTGTGATCTTCAAATTGTTAAATTAATTAAGATGATCAATAAATATGCCACAGAGATTGGAATCTGGGCCACTTGATACTGTTTCCTTATAAGTAAACATGCAGTTTAGGAAATGCACAATTCTCTTAAAAGATAGATCAACCACAGTTCATAAAATGACTTCCATCAACTTAACCTTGGCAAAGTGGGCCATCTGGTTCTCCCAAGGACCATGTACTGATATTTGTTACTACCTCATTATTCTAGTTGTTGACTGAGCGGGACATTTCCCTTTCCTTTACGTAGCATGGGCAGACAAGTACTTAACCTTGGACATACATTTGTAGCCTATTTAAACTAAGTTAGTTTACGTAATCAGTAGGGAGAATTTTTGCTTGGCAGCAAAAATCCCAGATGCCCAGTCCTTATTAAACTTCCCTTAGGAAAATAGGCTAATTTCTTCAATTGTGTTTATGAACTTGAAATATTCTCTCCTCCCCACGTGAGGTGCAAACATTACAGAATAAGAAGAACTACATTTGTGGTATTTCCTAGGCAGCAATTTCCATTGTAGCTTGGTCTGAGTTCTTGATTGTCTCTGCCAACTTGGTTTAACCATCTATAAAATGAGGTTAATCTCACGCAACTCATACTAGCTTCTGTGGATTCATTTAGCTGACTTTCTTAGCAGAGTTCTTGGTAGATGACCAGCATATTGGAGTGTTGAATTTGATTGACTAAAGACAAGTTTTTGGCCTTGGGTTTTAGCCCTTGCTCCGAATTTCTAAGCTAGTATGTGCTGAGACACCTTTAATGTCACCTGAATGGAGCTGAGGGTTTCTCTTTAAGTAGTTAATTGACTTCGCCTTGGCAATGAGATCCTGCCTTTAATGCAACATGCAGGACTGAGGACAAAGGAGGGAGAGGGAAGAAGAAATTCTGAGAAAGGAACAGGGTTTCCTGGGAGTTCAGAACTGCTCTCCGTGGATACGGTCCTGGATGAAAGCGCTGCTTTTTGTAAATCCTCCCTTCCCTTTCACTTCACATAGTGAGCCAGGAATACCTCCTCTGGTGTCTTCCCCTTGCTCAGCACATTCTCCTGACTGCTCAAGCCCATCAATGATCAGAAGTTCCATTCTCAGGAACTACTCCGATTCCAATGACAACAACAAAACACCCTAAATATTTCAGAACTAAATGGTAAATGGAAAGCAAAATTTAATAGTTTAAAATATTCGTTATAACTACAAATCATTTTCTTCTAAAATGCTTTGTGTAAATGCAGAATATAAACACAAATGAATTTAAAAATATTTGAAATGCAGTTTTGAATTAATGAGGTTTATAAGACTATTTCAAGTAGATGAGGGTTTAAGAAAACAATTCCAGTGTCTGCTTGTAGTGTTACTGACATCACATTAATCTACATATCTCTCTAGAGTTCTATTTCACAAGCCAATAATGATCACGTTCCATTTGCATCAAGTAATGAGAGGATCAGCCCAGAAAAGATCAGATCTCTTGCATTTCAGGGGCATTAAGAAGAAAAGGAAGGAAAAGGGACTTTAAAAGTTCTGCAGTCAGAATGGCTTTTTTCCTTGTAATATCCTTTTATATTTCCCTCCCTAATTTTATTTAATAAAGATTGGTTACCTCCATGGTAACATGGAGGCATCAGTAAGGGTGTGTACAATGCCATGGCAACATGAAATTATTATGCTGCTGGCAACTACCACAATTATTTTAACTACACCTTTAAAATTCAGATTCTAGCACTTTGTTTTCTTATGACTTAATGGACACTCTACAATTTAAAATCTTCCCCCTTTAAAAAGTTGAAGCAAACAAAACAGTACCACAGTTCTCAATAAAACATAAGGTTACAGACTTTAGGTCCAGAAAAGGAGAGTTTCTGGAAAGAAAAGGCTTGATAGTCTGTATCTGCAGAGGAGCTTTAAGAGCAGTTTTGTGCTGTGCCAAATAGACCAGCAAGACTGGCAGAGGTAGGGTCAATGACTGCGTCGCTCTCCGCTGGGCAGGGCTCCGAAATATTAGTTCCTTTCTAATGAAGTTTGTAAATGTTCCTTATTTCCCATTTCTGTCCTCCCTCTCTAGTGGTTTTCATGACAGCTTTTAAATGTATCTTCCATCTGGAAGGAAGTGCAAGAGACTCCCTTCAAATTCTCCTGCCTTAGATCCAAATCCGAACAGGCAGCCCTTTCCTGGAGACTGAGTACCCCCACTTCCATCATCCCCATCTAGGCTCTGGGTTGGGGTCAGTGAGAGCCCCAAAGGCAGGGTCTCCTGCATGGCATCGGGATGCTGAAATAGCAGCATTTGACACATTTAAAACTTGCTGTTTGTGCAATCACTAAAAACTGCACCATTAGCTGGATTTTCAGATTGCATGAGTGCAGATCATTAAGTGTTATTACAGTATTAATTATTAGAAATGTCCTGTACTGCCCAAATTAAATTGAGATAGTCAACGACCTGCGAGTTCCCAATACCACGGATAATTTAACTGGAGATCTGCCACACTGGGTAAGGTGTCTTCACATGTCGCATGTCATTCACATTATTTCACATTAAGTGTGAATTTATAATCTCAAAAGAAAACAAATAAATCTGATTTAAATATTTTCCTGTGGCAAACTTTCTATAGGAAATTTTTTAAAAAAAGAAAAAGAAAGCAAGACTAGGCAGGAATTAATGTTCATGTTGAAGTGTGACAGCTTGATGCTCAAGTACAGGAGGTCTGCTCATTGTAATCAGTGTTTTAACTGGGTTGTACCTTCCAGATGCTATAGTGATTCCATGCGATTTCTGTGCCTAGCGATCTGTTTGGAATTGATAAAAAAGAAATTGAAATAAGCATGAATATTTAAGGCCAATCCATTCAGAACTGGAGGAATATTTTAAAGAACACCACTGACTAAATACTACCCAATACCTCCCAAATCATCACAAAGACTCAGGTCTTAAAATCCCATCAGTCAGGTCTTTGTTGTAAGATGAGATCATGAGGTTGGAGTGGGCCACTTCCCACCCACAATGAAGCTGAAATTGTAGTAACAGATTCATTATGAGGCCATTATGGCCGACAAAGGCTACTTGTCAGGCTCTGCTTCAAATCGGCCTGGTGAGGAGACCAAACATCTCCCTCGTGCCATGCAAATGTTCACATGCCAACTGTCCAGCCACCTACATACGTTCAGCTGGTGTCCCCATTTCAATGAGAGCTTGTCTTTGGCCAGTTAGACATCTTTGTAATTGAAAAGTAAACCCTGGAAAAGTATATGTTTTAAACAATAATGGTGAATGCTTTCATCAGACATATATTAACAAGATGCATATATAATTCAGTACTTTAATGCAATCATATAAGTCTGATTTAACTATGATTAAAGTGAAAGCTGGAGGACGGATATGGCTCAAATGGTTGAGTGTCTGTCTCCCATATGGAGGGACCCAGGTTCAATCCCTGGGACCTCCCAGTAAAAAAAAAAAAAAAAAAAAAGTGAAAGCTACTTAACATTTTGTGGCCCATTTCCACATTGTAAAAAAGTCTTTAATGCCCCCTTTTTGGAGATAGCACATTGGAAAGAGTAGAACTACGAGGTTCCTAATCCAGCTCCACCATGTTCTATCAAGTTATCATCAATCCTCTTTGCTCCAGTTTTTCTCATCTACAAAATATTGTAAGCATCAAATAAGACCATGCCTACAGTTTTATAACACTGTTTAATAGATGTTAAGATCCTATTTTCTTATGCCTCTTCTCTTTAAAAATGTGAAATTTAAATCCAAGGTGATCCCACATAGAATTTTTAACGGCAGCAGCAGTGATTCACTACTACTTCTAACTCCATTTTACAATGAAGAAGCTGAGAGATTCCCAATTGAACACTTAGATATTTGAAATTTTCCCTTAGACTGGATTTCTTTTATTGTGATCTTCAAAGTCTAACACATTTCCAAAGATGTTAGTTGTTAGTTTTTCAAGCTTAGTGTAAAATATATGTGCAAGGTATTATATGTTTTTGAAACACTAATTACATTAATTCCAAATATTTGTCAACTTGTCCAAAAATTAGACAATGATAGAGCCTTTAAGTAGAATTCAATCTTTAAAACAATGATTATGAAAGACTATATAGCAAGTGATAATGTAACATTAATTGAAAAAGTGATATCAAATTTCATGTGTAAGCATAGTGTTAAGATTAAAACTACATATAACAATTTCTTATGAAAACTCAAAAAAAACACCAAGTGTAACCATATTGAGTGAAAAAATTATGCAATGATTGAGCTGAACTTGGACTTTTATATTTAATCTGAACTTTTACAATAACCAAAGTTCCCTTCTAATATGGACACTAAATATTCCCCAAAACTCTACTCCTTTCAAAATGCTGCTTTTGCTGAGTTAGTAACCAAGTCCTTTTATGGTAAGTTACTTCTTGTCCTAGAGAGAATCACTCCTCTCTTAACATGCCTCCACAGAGCGGGCATTTGAAACCTTCTCCAAATGCACCAAGTGGAAAACAGAAGTGGAAGTAAATCCTCAACAATGAAAGTCTCAAGGCCAAAGTTTGTTACATGCGGCAACAACTTAGAGTGAGGCCTGGATTTACACATCACAGTGACAAGTTTCTAGGGAGAAATATATGAGTCTCATAGAGTCTAAGATGAAGTATATTAAGTAAAACTCAGTTTCTGTGCTTGGCATATATATTATTATACCAACCACAGTAAGTTTCTCAAAGTGTAAAAAATTCCTTCTTGCCCCTCCCTTCTTGCTGTGCCCTTCTTTCAAATGCCCCTCTTGTGTCTGGACCATGGGATCAGCCATGAGAATTGTGCTCCGAGTTCCTGTTGTGTGTTGACTAGTGTTCTCCAAAAAAAGATACATTGAAGTCTTAGTCCCGGTACCCACAAATGTGGCCTTATTTGGAAATAGGGTCTTTGCAGATGTGATCAAGTTAACATGAGGCCACACTGGGTTAAGATAGGCCTGCCGTTGTGACTGGTGTCCTAGGAGAAAGGGAGAGGAACACAGACAGACAGACAGACACAGAGGGAAGATGGCAGTGTGAAGGCCGAGGCAGAGATGGGGGTGATGGCTGGCAACACCAGAAACTAGACGAGGCCATGAAGGAGCCTTCCAGAGGCTTCCGGGGCAGTGTGGCCCTGCTGATCCCTGATTTCAAACTCACAGCCTCAGAACCATGAGAGACTCTGAAGCCCCCAGCGTGTGGTCATTTGCGAGCCGCAGCAGGAAACCAATAGCGCTGTGTCGCTCCACGAGTGGCGCCTGCTGGAGCGGGTGGTGGGACAGGAGTTTGACTGGCCAGTTAGGAGCATTCACTGTCCATAACAGCTTTACGGAGGCCACATTTGGAGGGGATGCCCAAAGGGAACTACAGCGGCAACCGACTTTGTCTCCCTGAGCCCAGGATGACAGGTTTGCCTCCAGCCGGCCTGCCAGAGGACATTGATGGAAATCTAATAGTACAAGGAGCACAGTAGGCTCAAATATTTTGGTCTTATCCTATTCTATTGCCATTATATGGACAGATACTAAAGAAATTCTGCACAATTTTTAAAAGTACATTTTGACTGAGGGAAGAAATATTATTTTAATGTTTTCACTTCAATGTTGCACTACTGTCTCTTTCTGTCAATTGCAAAACTTTTTAGAAAAATATAGGCTCCATGTTTTTTGTTTGCAAATTTGTTTGCAACCACAGAACAAAATCCAATCTGCTGCAGCTAGGGAAGCTTGGCAGAAAACTGTCTCCAGCTGTACAAAGGCAAGAGCAGAAAAAGTGGGAATTTTTCCTCCCTCAATCTATTCAACTCAATGAGGTGGTAACTGCCGCCTACACAGGCTATTTAAATGCAAACTCTATTAAGCACTGTCTGTTTCTTTCTGTTATTTCAAAAAATGGAGAAGAAATTAAACATAAAAACTTGTTAAAGCAAAGTTAAGATTACAAATTTAAGCACAAAAAAGTCAGTAAATGCAAATGCCAATGTTCTAATTGTAACATTAACTTAAACACATCTCACATCCTGGCTGCACTGACTGTATGTTTAAAAGGTCTAATTAGAAATGGAAGAGATCACGGGCCATATGGAAGAGCGTTCTCATCACACGTGCACTTAATTCTCAGATCTTTATACCTTTAAGTAGTAAGCTCCTTGAAAGCAGGAGATTTTCCTTCATTCACTGGGTGCAATGTCAACTATATGGTGTTGACCCAACAAAAATAAAGTAACTCTGGGAAAAAATCAGTTTGTGCCGGCTCCGTGGGCAGATCCAGGAATCTTGTCCAGTGCAGGGCTCTTTTCTGTTCCTGGGGAACTAGGGCTGATGGGGTCAGAAGACAGCTGCCCATCTCACTGAAAGGACGCGACTCCAAAATGCCCACATCTCTACCGTTACTTAGACCAGCTTTCACTAATTTTAAAAATCTTTTCCAAAACTATTTTCAGTCCAATTTCAGTAAATGTGTAACGTCAATAATGGAATTGGAAACGAAAAAATATGCCTAGAGTCCCACACCCTAAAACATCAGCCGCTTTTCTATCTTGTTTCCTTCCTATCCTCATTAATAGACTGCATAATGTGGCACAGTTGAAAGATAATAGAACAAAATACATAGTTTTATACTTATTTTATTGATGTGTCACCATTTACCTATTTAACAATTGCCCTATTGTGGGAAATTTTTAAAATATTTTAAGTATTACCATTTTGTGATTGCATTTCTTTAGTTTCTGTTTGTTTAATATAATCCTTGAAATTCCTCATGGGTTTTCAGTATTTCTTCAGAATACTTCTAATAAATTTGAATCACATTTCTAGCATGGTAATAATTTATTATAATAAGCTATCCATTTGACTCAAAGTTCCAACAGTTCATAAAAACACATCTGTCATTCCTCTTTCAAAGAGATTTTAGAATATCCGCTATGTTTTTTCCTATGATTTGAAATAAACAATCAACTAAAAACCTTCTGGGGGAGCGGCTGTAGCTCAAGTTGTTGAATGCCTGCTTCCCACGTATGAGGTCCAGGGTTTGATCCCCTGTACCTCCTAAAAAACAAAAACAAACAAACAAATGGAAAAAAACAGGTCTAACTGGGGAGCAGATGTAGCTCAGTGGTTGAGCACATGCTTCTCGTATGAGGTCCTGGGTTCACTCTCCAGTACCTCCTAAAAAAAAAAAAAAGAAACTAAAAAATATGTTTATTACAAATATGACAAAGGTTTAATAAACAAAAACCTTAACATTAGTCATTCAAAGGACATAAATGGATTATTCAATAAAATGAAATATAAATAGCAAGTAAAATATTCATTTTCACAAATAGTTCATCTCACAAATAGTGAAAAAGATGACCACTAAAAGATAGCAGTTTTCACCAATGAGATTAAAAAATATTCTAGTACTTAATCAGTAAGGGTTCAAGAAAACAGGGAATCTAAGAAATTGAAACAGATTTTTAATTTATTGTGCATAAAATAGTGATTATTATTCTAGCTATCTGTATTGAAGAGATTAGATAGATGGTAGATAGATAGATTAGATAGACATCCACCTCAACAGGATTGGTAATGGTACAAAATGAAAGCTGCAACTTTATAGAAATAATTATACAAATTATGTGCATGATTATAACAAGCCATTGAAATATTTATGTCAGTCCTTGATGACATAAGACAATGCTTATTATATAATATTACTTGAAAGGAACAGAGTAGTAGGTCAACTACATAAAGAACACTTTACATAGACAAAAGAGTGAAAGGAAAATTTTCAAATGCTAAGAGTAGATTTGTTTATATAATATAATTAGGGGTATTTTTTCTGATTCTTTTCATTTTATCCAGCTTCTATATTTTCAATAATGAGAAAGCCTTGATTTGGTAACTCAGGAAAAGTTAATTTTGGAAAAGGTCCCTTTCTAACAGACCCTCACCCCCCACCCCCAAAATACGCAATTGTGACTAATCTTTTCATCTCTGGCTGTAATTCTTGCATCTGTGTGTAAATGACTCCACTGATACTTTATATTATTTAAATGTAAAAGGTAACGTTTATATGGAAAAGAGCATAAAACTATGCTTCCTTTAATCAGAAAATTATAGAAAGAACAGCCACGAAGCCTTGACCAAGTCGTTACAGGTCACGCACCCCACCAGCTGACTCAAAGATCAAGTGTGAATTGGTGGGTGCTTGCCCAGGCGGGTGTGCCCCTGGCAGCTCGCCGCGCCTGCCGGGAGCTCCCCAGGGTTTCAGCTTCTTGGTCCTTGAAGCACTTTATTCCTGTCTCCCTGGAGATTTAGCACCGTTAAGCAGTGAGGCCAGGGCACGAGTTCAAACCTCGCCAACCAGAAGGAGAAGGCAGCGACTTGATCCCATGTCTCCTCGCACCTTTCTCTTTCTTGCCCAACTTGGACAAATTTCTCAAAAGAGCCATCAGTAATATGCTCCATCTTCCCCACCTTCCAAATTCATTCTTCCAAATGAATGGGTCTTAAACGTTTTGGTCTCTGGACCCCTTTACCTTCTTGAAATTCATATGTCAGAGTTTTTATCTAGGTCGGTTTATCTAGTGATATTTACCATGTTAGAAATAACTGAGAAAAATGTTAAAGGTACAATTAATTCATTTAAAGTAATAATAATAAACCCATTACAAGTTACCATAAATTACATTTTAATAAAAATAATTATTTTTTTCTGAAACAAATAGCAAATAGTGAGAAGAGCAACATTGTTTTACATTTTTGCAAATCGCCCTAATGTCTGACTTAATAGGAGACATATCTGGACTTCTTTCATTTTGTTTTATGTTATTTTTGCTGAAGTCTATGAAGAAAACTCAGTCTCACAAAAATATGTAGTTGAAAAAGGGAAGAGTGTTTTAATAGCCTTTCAGATAATTGCACATATTCTGTTTTTGACACTATACCAAAACTAAATAAGCAGTAATTTTGTAAAGATAAATTGCAATGTGGAATCTGAAACATAGCATTGAACTTCTCATATAAAATCCACTGATCTAGCTTGCATTTGCAATGAGTCTTCTACCCATGATTTTGTGACATCAGGCATAGATAATTCAGAAAATATTGGTTCACTGAGTTATAGAGCCCTCCTGGATGGAAACCCATTCAATATACATTATGAAAAAAATTACATCCATTGGTGTCACTATCAATTGCATCTGCAAAATATGTAAGGATTGGGAAGCTGCTGGACTCACAGTGCCTTGTACACTGGTGAGAGAATGAGAGTGGAAAGGTAAATAATATGACATTGTGTGGACCCAGGAGCCAGACAAGCTCTGAGACTCTGGGCATCTCTGGACTATACCCAGGAACTTCTACTCCAACCGTGACTCCACTGATGCAATGCTTCCGAGGTCACCAAGGAGCTCTGCCATCATTTTGGTGGAACTCTTTCCCCTTGAACGATTCTATTCTCGTAGCTTCCATCCATAGCTCTTCAGGATTCCCTCTTACCTTTCTGGACATCTCCTTGTTCCCTATTTGTAGGTGAATGCCTCCCTCTTCTCAGCCATGAAATTTTAGTGTCCTCAAAGCTTAGTGCTGGGTCCTTCCTATTCCCAACACACTGTCTGCTCAGGCGATATGACATTTTTAATTCCTAACTAATGCATGGATTTCTCCCCCAGCCTTCTCCGCTGAACTCCAGATATTTTTTAATGTGGATATCTCAAATTGTGATTTCCTCCTTCCCTGCTCCCAAGCTTGATCATTTGTTACTATCCACATTTTACCTCCAAGGCAAGTCCATCATCTAATCCTGTCCATTTTATCTCCAAACTATTTCTGAATTCTACGTGTCTGCTCCTCTGCAGTGCCCATTCCAGTCTTCACTGCTCTCTTCTAGGCTACTGAGTTATCTCCTAACTTGACCCCCCACATTTGCTCTGTCCCCTACCCCTCACATCAGTTCTCAGAGGACAGCAAGCTCAGTCATTCAAAAGCATCTCGTACATGTTGCTTGCTCCTGACGGGAGCTAAAACAGTGCAGAGACCGCGGTGCACCTCGACAAACAGGGCAGGCGTCCCTGCGCGGCCTCCGCAGGGCTGGACCACGCTCCCCACCCCAGCTTTCCCACGTGTGTCCCTCCTCCCCTTGCTGTTCACCCTCAAATCCTGGCTCAGTGAAGACTTGTCATAGGAAACACACCCAGCACCCCCAGCAGATCAGTCCCGTTATTTGCTCCTTCTTCATGCACAGCTCTGCCATTACATTATTTACAACATTCCTTAATAAAAAACACTTAGAGTTGGAGGAGATCTTTATCCAAATTCTGGGCACAAAGAATCTGTCAGATACATGCTTTTCAAATATTTTCTCTGAGTGTGTAGCTTGCATTTTTATTTTCTTAACAATATCTTTCTAAGAGCAGTTTTAAATTTTGAAGTCCAACTTCAAAGCTTTTCTTTTATGGTTTGTAATTCTTTATGTCTATATGGAAACGTTTGCCTATATAAAGTTCTCAGATGATCTGCATTTTCTTCTAGATGTTTTATAGTTACATTCTTATGTGTTAGGTCTAATGATCTATTTTGATTTAATTTTTGAGTATTCTGCGAACTAACATTTGAATTTATTTTTAGTCATATGGACACACAGGTGTTCCAGCACCATATTTTGAAAAAAGATTCTTTTCCCATTCAATTAATTAGCAACTTTTGTCAAAAAATAAAACCACAATTGACCATGTATATGTGGCTCTACTTCTGGATTCCATTCATTCTATATTTATGTCTAATCTTAAATCAATATTACACTATCTTAATTTTTGTAGCTTTATAGTATAAGTCCTCCAAATTTTCCTTTACTTCAACATTGTTTTGGATAATCTTTGCATGTCCATGTAAATTTTAGACATAATTTGTCAATTTCTACAAAAGCAAATGCTGGGATTTTTTTCTAGGGGGCTGTATTGCATCTATAGATCAATTGGGAAAGAACTGACCTCTTAACATGCTGTATCTCTCCAGTCACTTAGCTCTTACTTTGTTTGGTAGTTTTACAGTATAAAGAACCTGGCTATATTTGTTAAATTATCTCTAAGAATTTTTATAATTTTTGATGCTATTGTCAGCAGTATTTTATCCCAATTTCCAAATATTTGTTGCAAGCTTGTAGAAACATGATTGATTTTTGTATGACAATGTATTCTGCAAACCTACTTAACTCAACAATTCTTCTGCCTTTCATAGGTTACTTAGGGTTTCTGCATATATGATCATATCTTCTGTGAGTAAGAAGAGTTTTAATTTTTTCTTTTCCAATTGTAACATTTATTTCTTTTTCTTGCCTTATTGCACTAGATTCAGTGCAGTGCTAAATGGAAGTGGTGAAAGTGGGACTCTTTCCTTTTTGCCTGATGTAAACAGGCAAATATTCATTCTTAAATCAACAAGTGTGATGCTAACTGTAGCTCTTTTATAGATGTCCTTTGTCAGGTTGAGGAAGTTACTTTGTGTTCTAGTTTAGTGAGAGTTTGTATTGTGTTCTAGTTGAGTGAGAGTTTGTATAATGAATGCATGTTGAATTTAATTCAATACCTTTTCTGTATCTACTGATATGATCATAGGCTTTTCTCCTTTATTCTATTAATATGGTGAATTACATCATCTGACTTTAAATGTTAGATCAGTCTTGCATTCCTGAGATAAACCCCACATGGCCCTGATGTCTTTTTATACTTTACTGAAATTTGATTTGCTAAATTTGCTAAAGATATTGCATCTGTTTGTGAGGGATATTTTTATCTCATTTCCTTTTTTTTTTTTTTTTTATATTGGAGTAAATGTTGACCTCATAAAATAATTGGGAAGTATATGTTCCTGATTTCATTTTCTATAGAGTTTGTGTTGTTATCATTTCTTCCTTAAATGTTTGACAGAGTTCACCAGTGAAACATTTCAGGCTTTGGCCATTCTTTGTGAGAAATATTTTAATTAAAATTTCAATTTATTTAATTAATGCAGGACTTTTTGTTAGTTAATACAGCATCTTGAGGGGCAAGATGGCATCAGTTTAGGAGGGTACTCGCTGACTCGCTCTCTGAGGACTGATGACTGGGGAAAAGGTCCTGCCCAGGGGTTCTGTGCTGGGGGCGCACAGAGTGAGAACCTTGGGGACATCAATCTGGAAGGAGCTGGATGGTGAGGGAACATAGAAAGAGGCAAGGAAATAAAATAAGAAAAACAAAGTCTCAAAGAGAAAACTTAAAACACACACAGAACCACCAGCTAAATAAGACTATTTAGCAGAAAGAGAAGCTAATCAACTGAATAAACCCATCAAGATAAAATGATGACTAGAGGGCAGCAAAAAAATTACAAACCACACTGAGAAACAGGAACACATGGACCTGTCCAATGAACAAACTAAAAACCAGGAAGAGATGCAGAACATCGAACAACTAATCAAAGCTTTCCAAACAAATATCATGGACCAACTTAATGAAGTGAAGGAAGAGATTAAGGATATTAAGAAGAAACTGGGAGAACATACCGAAGAAACTGTAAACATACGTAAAAAGATAACGGATATGATGGCGATCAATGGCACAATCCAAGAAATCAAAAAGACGCTGGATTCACATAACAGCAGATTTGAACAGGCAGAAGAAAGAATTAGTGATGTGGAAGACAGTACATCTGAAATCAAACAGATAGTAGAACAGATAGATAAAAAGATAGAAAAAATCCAGCAGGGATTCAGGGATTTAACTGACAACACAAAACGCACAAACATATGCATTATAGGCATCCCAGAAGGAGAAGAGAAGGGAAAGGGAACAGAAGGAGTGTTGAAGGAAATAATGGCTGAAAACTTCCCCACCCTATTGAGAGAGATGGACGTACAAGTCCAGGAAGCACAGCACACCCCAAACAGTATAAATCCCAACAGGCCAACTGCAAGACATATACTTGTCAAAATGTCCAATGCTCAAGACAAAGAAAAAATACTCAAGAAAGCAAGAGAAAAGAGAATCATCACATACAAGGGAAGCTTAAAAAGATTAAGTGCTGATTACTCATCTGAAACCATGGAGGCAAGAAGACAGTGGTATGACATAGTTAAAGTACTAAAAGAAAAAAATTTCCAGCCACGAATTCTCTATCCAGCAAAACTGGCATTGAAAAATGATGGAGAGTTCAAAATATTCACAGATAAACAAATTAAGAGAGTATGCCAATAAGAAACCTGCACTTCAAGAAATACTAAAGGAAGTTCTACAAGTTGAAAGGAAAAAACAAGGGAGAGAGAGTTGGAGGAGAGTGTAAAAACAACTAAAAAGACAAAAAGAGAAATAAAAACAACATATGACATACATTAACCCAAAGAAAATATGGCTGAAGTAAGAAATTTGTTGTGAGTAATAACACTGAATGTTAATGGATTAAATTTACCACTCAAGAGACACAGATTGGCAGAATGGATAAGGAAATATGATCCATCTATATGCTGTCTACAAGAAACCCACCTTTGACCCTGGGATTCAAGGAGGCTGAAAGTGAATGGCTGGAAAACAATTTTACAAGCAAACAATAGCCACAAAAGGGCAGGAGTAACTATCCTAATATCAGACAAAAGAGACTTTAAATGCAAAACTATTATAACAGACAAATATGGACACTACATATTAGTAAAACGAGTAATCTCTCAAGAAAAGAGAAAAATCATAAACATTTATGCACCTAATTGGGGTGCCTCAAAGTACATGAGACAAACTCTGGAAAAACTAAGTGGAGAAATAAATGCCTCTACAATTATAGTGGGGGACTTTAATACACCATTATCACCATTAGACAGAACATCTAGACAGACAATCAATAAAGAAACAAAGACTCTGAACAATACATTAGAGGACCTGGACCTAATAGACATATAAAGAACACTACACCCAAATACAGCAGGATTTACATTCTTGTCAAGTGCACATGGATCATACTCCAAGATAGACCCCATGCTAGGCCACAGAACAACTCTCAATGAATTCAGAAAGATTGAGATTATACAAAGTAATTTCTCTGACCACAATGGAATGAAATTGGAAATCACTAAGGGCCAGAGAATCAGATTAGGCACAAAGATATGGAAGTTAAACAATACACTCTTAGACAAATAGTGTGTCAAGGAGGAAATCTCAAAAGAAATCAGTAACTACCTTGAAACTAATGAAAATGACAACACAACATATCAAAACCTATGGGATGCAGCCAAAGCTGTCCTGAGAGGGAAGTTCATAGCCATAAATACATATATTAAAAAAGAAGAAAGAGCTAAAATTAAAGACCTAACTGCACACTTGGAGGATTGGAAAAACAACAACAAACTAAACCTAAAGGAAGTAGAAAGAAGGAAATAACAAAGATTAGAGCAGAACTAAATGAAATAGAGAATAAGAAAGCACTAGAAAAAAATAAACAAAACCAAAAGCTGGTTCTTTGAGAAGATCAATAAAATTGACAAACCCTTAGCCAGACTAATAAAGAAAAAGAGAGAACAGGTGCAAATACACAAAATAAGGAATAAGAAAGGGGATATTCACTACTGACCCCACAGAAATAAAGAGTCTCATAAGAGGATATTTTGAAATATTATATGCCAACAAGAATGATAATTTAGAGGAAATGGACAAATTTCTAGACACTCACAAACAGCCTACATTGACGAAAGAAGAAATTGATGAACTCAACAGTCCAATTACAAGTAAAGAGAGAGACTCAGTCATCAAAAACCTCCCAACTAAGAAGAGCCCAGGACCAGATGGCTTCACAACTGAATTCTACCAAACAATCCAGAAAGAGCTAACACCAATCCTCCTTAAGCTCTTCCAAAAACTAGAAGTAGAAGGAATATTCCCTAACTCATTCTATGATGCCAACATTACCCTAATACCAAAGCCAAACAAAGATACCACAAGAAAGGAAAATTACAGACCAATTTCTCTAATGAAACTAGAGGCTAAAATCCTCAACAAAATACTTGCTAATCGCATTCAACAACATATCAAAAGGATTATACACTGTGACCAAGTGGGTTTCATCCCGCATATGCAAGGATGGTTCAATATCAGAAAATCAATCAATGTAATACACTGCATAAACAGATTGAAAGAAAAAAATCACATGATCATCTCTATAGATGCAGAAAAAGCATTTGACAAAATACAGCACTTTTTCTGATAAAAACACTGCAAAAGATAGGAATAGAAGGAAACTTTCTAAATACGATAAACGGTATATATGAAAAACCTAAAGCTAACATCATTTTCAATGGTGAAATCCTAAAAGCCTTCCTTCTGAGATCGGGAACAAGACAAGGATGCCCACTATCACCACTCCTATTTAACATTGTCTTAGAAGTACTTGCTTGAGCACTGAGGCAAGAAAAAGATATAAAAGGCACCAACTGGAAAAGAAGTAAAAATTTCATTATTTACAGATGACACGATCCTATACATAGAAAGCCCTGAGAAATCTACAACAAAGCTTTTAGAACTTATAAAGGAGTTCAGTAATGTCACAGGTTATAAGATCAATGCTCAAAAATCAGTAGCATTTCTGTACACCAATAATGAGCAATCTGAGGAGGAAATCAAGAAAAAAATACCATTTACAATAGTAACTAAAAGAATCAAATACCTAGGAATAAATTTAACTAAAGATGTAAAGGACTTGTATACAGAAAACTACACAACACTGTTAAAGGAAATCAAAGAAGACTTAAATAAATGGAAGAATACTCCCTGTTCATGGATAGGAAGACTAAACATCATCAAGATGTCTATCCTACCCAAACTAATCTACAGATTTAATGCAATCCCAATAAAAATCAACACTGTATTTTTTAAAGAACTGGAAAAACTAAATACAAAATATATTTGGAAAGGTAAGAGGCCCCGAATTGCCAAAGACATACTGAAAAAGACATGAAGTTGGAGGTATCACACTACCTGACTTTAAAACCTACTACAAAACTACAGTGCTCAAAACTGCATGGTATAGGCACAAGGATAGACATACTGACCAATGGAACCGAATTGAGAGTTCTGATATAGATCCTCGCATATACCGTCATCTGATATTCGACAAGGCCACCAAGCCCACTCAGTTGAGAGAGAATGGCCTCTTTAACAAGTGGTGCTTGGAGAACTGGACATCCATATCCAAAAGAATGACAGAGGAATACCATCTCACCCCTTATACAAAAATCAACTCAAGATGGATCAAAGATCTAAATATAAGAGCCAAAACCATAAAGACCTTGGAAGATAATGTAGGGAAACATCTACAGGACCTTGTAATAGGAAATGGTTTCATGAACTTTACACCCAAAGCACAAGCAGCAAAAGAAAAAAATAGATAAATGGGATCTCCTCAAAATTAGAAACTTCTGCACCTCAAAGGATGTTATTAAGAAAATAAAAAGGCAGCCTACCCAGTGGGAGAAAATATTTGGCAACCATATAACTGATCGGAGCCTAATATCCTGCATATATAAAGAAATCCTACACCTCGAAAATAAAAAGACAAACAACCCATTTAAAAAATGGGCAAGTGACCTGAAAGGACACTTTTCCAAGGAAGAAATACAAATGGCTAAAAAGCACATGAAAAAATGCTGGACATCACTAGCTATTAGGGAAATGCAAATCAAAACTACAATGAGATACTATCTTACACCCATCAGAATAGCAGCTATTAAAAAAACAGCAAACTATAAGTGTTGGAGAGGATGTGGAGGAATAAGAACCCTCATCCACTGCTGGTGGGATTCTGGAATGGTCCAGCCACTGTGGAGGACAGTTTGGCAGTTCCTCAGAAAACTAACAATAGATCGTGATCCAGCAATTCCACTGCTGGATATATATATCCAGAAGAATTGAAAGCAGGGACATGAACAGATATATGCACACCAATGTTCATAGCGGCATTGTTCACCATTGCCAAAAGTTGGAATCAGCCCTGGTGCCCATCAACCGATGAATGGATAAACAAAATGTGGTACATACATACAATGGAATATTACTCAGCTGTAAGAAGGAATAAAGTGCTAACACATGGAATAACATGGATGAATCTTGAAGACCTTATGTTGAGTGAAGCAAGCCAGGCATTGAAGGATGAACAATACATGACCTCACTGATTTGAATTGAGGAAAGTGAGCAGTCTCTGAGAACCATTGTCTGAAAGATAGGTTAACAAGAGAGAGAAAGAGAAGAGCAGGCTTTGAGCCATCACCCATATGGACATAATCTATGGTAAAGTGATAGAGTATAGTTGCATATTGAAGGATAGGACAGGTGGGTAGTGATATTACTTGGTTTGGTGGTGCAGGGTTGACAGGTGGGTAGATGAGGAAGGGTGGGTTAGAAAACTCAGGATACTGGGGGAAGAGATGGGAGAGGGACCAGGTGAACACGGGATTTGTAGATATGAGGTTGCAAGTGCAGGAGTGGGAATGCTCTTATGGCAATATGATAAGGTAGTGTCACTGGTTTAGGGTGTAGGTTGGGGGGTCATTCAGGACAGGGTGCATCTGGAGTAGGCTTCTGGGGAGTGTGTGAGTGTTCATCCTGTCATAATGTGTTGTGTCGGGGAGTGGAGAGCCACACAGTGAGTGGGAAGGAGATGGACCCCCATCTTTGGGAGGACCAATTCACCCAGAAACAGACAGGTGGGTGTCTTTTAGGAGCAAAAGTGGATCCTAATAGGGGAGGACAAACAGCATATCAAGACCTCTTGTTGCGTGTAACTATGAATCTTGTCATCCAATGAGTCAAGACAGGGGGTGTCATGTGCCCCAGGGAATGGGGAGGAAGGAACAGAAAAGATCAAATAGGGGATACTTAGTGGTCAGGGGAAATGTTTTTCATTACCTTACAGTGATGGACAAAGGACATGGTCAATATCATCAAAAATTATTAAACTGTACCGTCGAAATTGTAAGCTATACTGTAAACCATTGACTATGTTTTGTACCTATGTTTCACTATCTGTATAACAGTTATAACATTGCTACCATCCATATACAAAAAGGTTTCAATATGGGGTGAGGAAAGGGGGCAGAGGTTGGGTATATGAGAGTCTCTAGTATTCTGTGTGTGACTTTGCTGTGACCTAAAACTTCTTTGAAAATTAAATGAAAATTTGGGAGACACTGGGGAGTGAGGGGGGAAGGTGCCACGGTACAGACCAGATACCCAATAATGCAGTGATAAAAGGAAAAACGTTAAAATTTTTTTTTTTAATTTTTTTGTTTTTTCCCATTTTTTGAATATCCCAATCCTTTAGTTTTGTTTTATTTTTAGTGTTTTTTTTTAAGTTTCCATGTATTTTATCTCTTACATTTAAACATCATTATTGTTTCATTTTCCTATTAATTGTATTTGGCTATTATATGGGCTTCATCTTCAAGGAAGGTTTGGATCACAGAAGGGTTACAGAGGGGGCAGGAGAGGATCATTGGTGGAGGGTGTCTGGGATGGGGGTTTCATGGGAGGAAGTTCACCTGAATATACATGAAAGATACATAAAATTGTTCAAATGATCAAGGGGTGGGGCATGGTCACAGTGGGAGGAGAATCACTCAATAAATGAGAGAATACTGAATTCCCAGCCTGGAGAGCTCTGCCACATTCTCCAAGGGAGCAGCAATAGTCCCCCGAGTGCAGGGGCAGTGTCTGTCAAAAGAGGATGGTCCACTAATGGGTTCCTGTTATTGAGGAGTAGCCTTACGAGTCTTTGCTCTTATAATTGAAACTTAGCCTGCTGTTATGGGGTGCCTAAGGGTTGCCACCTGAGAGCCTCCTTGTTGCTCAAATGTGGGCTTTTTCTAAGCCAAACTCAGCATATAAATGCATTACCTTCCCCCAGGATGGGTCATGACTCCCGGGGATGAGCCTCCCTGGCAACAAGGGATTAATACCAAGTGCCAACTGGCAACACAACTGGAAAAAGACCTTGAATAAAAGGGGGAAATGGTAAAGGCAAATGAGTTCAAGTGGCTAAGAGACTTCAAAGAGAGTCGGGAGGTCATCTCAGAGGTAATCCTTATGCACATCTCAGTAGGATCTCATAGAACACCAAAGTGGATATCACCCCACACAGAGGGGCTCCTGAAGGCTCTGGAGACACCCAGGTTCTATATAAGGGGGGATAGCTCCAGATATTGATGCCTTATCAGTGGGCTATACTTTGGAATTTGTGCTCCTAAGAGTGACAGAGTTGGACTCAAATAAGTTTTCCCTGCACATGGTCCATCAGTCCCTTCTATTCAAACCTATATATGGTGCTGGAGTTTGTAGGTATACTTCCAGAGACTGGAGGCTCTGGTCTGTCCATGTGCCAGGTGTGCCTGGAATCTCAGTGGAGCTGCAACTCTTACTCTACAGCTCAATGGACTCACTCAAGTCACCTGGCAAGGAGATGATGATATGCAACGGTCATCCCAGGGAATGGAGAGAGCCTGCAGCTGCAGGCAGGATAATCCCATCCATCTTATCCATGGGATATAAGCCCCCTCTCACTTGGAGATGGAGTGGACACCACCATCCCAGACTACTCAGGATTGGGGGAAGAGCTATGGACTAAAGTGGACTTACTGGTATTCTGTTGTAGACATATTGTGATTCAAGCAATGGAAGAAATTACAACATATATGTGGAGCCAGTGGCCACTGGATGCTTTCGGGGCAGGAAGAGGGAAGATCAGTTGTAATACAGAGGCTTATTCAAGGCTTGTCACTTGGGGATTATCCTGAGTGACATTACAACGACAGATATAGGGCATTTTACATCATCATATAGTGTGCAGAACTGAGTGGGAGAGAGTGGGGTCTACAATGTGAACTGTGGTCCATGCTTAGTGGCAAAGCCCCAGGATGTGTATATCCATTGCAGGTGATGAGCCACACAAAAAATGAAGGATGTTTAAGTGGGAGGTTGTGGGAGGAGTGGGAGGTGGGGAACATGGGAATCCCTGTAATTTTTGAGTAACATTTATGTAAGTTAAGCATCTTTTAAAATATAAAATAAATAAATAAATAAATAAACAAAAAATACAGCATCTTTTCATTGTTTCTGAATTTCCTGAGTTTAGATCATTTGCGTAATTAAACTTAGAAAACGTTTTGTCACTATTTATTCCTCCTCCTCTCCCTTCCTTTCCATCCATTATGGCTGTTGAGTGATTTTTCTTTCTCCTCTTGCCTCCTAAGTGTCGATTTTTCTCAAAGATTTTCTCCTCAGCCTTTCTCAGTGATATTCATTGGTAATCTTAGCTCACACATCTTCAGGTGTCGTTTGATGTGAATGATTCCCAAGTATATGTCTTTATCTCTACTCCAACCCATGGACCAAATGTCCATACACACAGGTAAGCCACCTATGTCAGTCACAGGTAAGCCATGTCCTAGGACAGAGCCACCACCTCTTTCTCCGACTGGCCCTTTTCAATGTCTCTGTTATCACTGACCTCCCGAGTTTCCCACCACCCAGACTGGGAAACTCAGAGCCTCTTCTCCACATTCCACAAACCCCAAATGCCACAGCCCTCTGCCCTAGGACATGTTCTCATCTTTTCTTCCATCGTCCTTGCCCTGCAACCTCCTGGGAATTCATCTTCCTTACTCTGTATTATTGCAAAAGCTCTAAAATACGCATTTACACTTCTCCTTAGATTTCTGAAGTCACTTTTTAGACGACTGCAATATTAAACTCCACAAAGATTTGGTCAGATTTGGAGATATATATACATACCTCTTACATCGTCAATAACCTCCCCAATCGCCTATCCAGTTAAGATGGAGATATCTAGGATCCAGCACTTCTCCAGCTCTGGGCTAAGCCTCCTTACCAGCCCTAGGAAACGTGCTCGCCCCCCCTCTTTCCTTCCTGCTCGCCTTGTCCCGCTCCACCTGCAGGTTTGGTCTAGATGTGAAACCCTCACTCCTCAGCTCACTGGGCTCCCCTCCCGCCACCTTCCCTAGGCCTTGACAGGACCCCCGAGGGGCTGTGTCTCATGATCCTGGGGGACAGGCGTCCCCTTTGGTATTTCAGCCATCTCCATTTGACCTGTGCCTCCGTGTGAACTCCCATCTGCCCCTCAGAGGCCCTGTGGCCTTGGTTATGAGGTGTAATTCCCCTTAGCCTCAGTCATCTCATTTGTAAAATGGGTGAAGTGGGATAATAAATTGCATTATTTTACCAGCTGACAGTAGATGTGTCATTCAAGCCGTGTTTAAAGCAAACAATGGAGAGATGCTGAAGTGTTTTGCTTGAGAAACAACCATTCTTCAGTCGGGAAGGGGAGGCACGGCAGGCAGGTGCTCGAGGAGAGACGGGGCCTCCTTCCAGGCCAGCCGTGGGGCAGAGCTACCCAAGGATTCCTCCCTCCTTGTTGTGGGGGCTTGGGGAGCAGGGGGCGCAGGAGAAGGTGAGCAAGAGCTCATGGGAGGCCAGGATTCCCATCCCGGCAAAGGATGGCAAGAGAATAGCTGCATCTAATTTTACAGCAGAAAATATCGGTAGAGGGCAATAGCCCAAGAAGACATTCCAGGACTAACACATCAGTCTCTTCACCATCTCCAAACCTTGAAAAGTCTTGACAATTATTTTTCGAGTTGAAAAAAAGAGTAGATTATATACAGTCGAGCTCGTTCCAGGACCAGCATCCATGCTGGACCCCAACGCCGGCCCCAAGGCAGAGGCGTCTTCAGGCAATCCAAACCCAAGCATTTGCTTTTGGCCACCCCCTCCCCCTTAAAAAAAAGAGTGAACTCTCTAAGATTTTTTTTTTTAATTTTGAGTAATTGTCTATGTTCCTAAAGAGCAATCTGTGGGATATATTTATACATAATCCATTTCAAAAGAAGGATGCTTTACATCCCAGAATGTTTAATTTGTGCCGAGGTAAACATGACCAGGGAATCTGATATGATGAAGCAGAAAAGAAGTGTGAGATGAAGAAAGAGCCAGCAGGGCATGTGCACTAATAAACACCAATTCACACCTGTTAACTGCTGTGAAAGAGCCACAGAACACACCAGCAATGCCATTCACGAGGACGTCTCGCACATATTAATGCCACTTACCCATTGATCACTGTCATCCAAACGTGCCGGAGGGACTAGGGTGTGGGAAGGAGGCGTGTGGGGGTGGCGATGCCGGGCGTGAGTGGTCTCGAGTTGCAGCGTGGCGCTTCTCCGTGTGCTGGCACAAGTGCCCTGGGGGCACAAGTCAGTGCGAGCGTGCGCGTGCCTGTGAGGCCCAGCACACACGGCTGCCGGGCTTGCCTCACAACGACTGGGATTTGCTGGCGAGTGTGTCACTGCCCTCGTGAGAGCCGGGCTCCACATCAAGTGGGAAAGAAAAAAAAAGAATGAAAAGGAAAGAAGGGACGCGTCACCCGCAGTAGAAACGTATAGTTCCACCAGGTAGGTGGAAGCCACAGCAGCCTTTCACGTTTTGGGATAGACCCCTCTCCGTTCTCCCCTGCCAGGCTCTGACAGGCAGTGAAATACAGTTATGGATGCCAGGGCACCTGAGTGCCGCGCGGAGAGCGCGGGCGAGGGGCCGCCGATGAGTTAGGGGGCTCGGTTGTGGGCTTATGTTCAATCTCCAAGGCTGCTCAGGAGGATCAATGAACAGGAACTCGTTATATCCTGACCAAAATTAGCCGCGCGGATGGAAAGGGCGCTTGTTGGCTGCCCAGCTAGGGCTATGAGGGTTAAATTATATATTGTTTTTTGCTGTTGTTTCATTTCACAAAACTGCAAAAGTCCAGGCAACATTTTGTCAGTAAAAACAATAAAGAATATGAAAAGCCCATCTTCACAGAACATTGGACATTGCAAAACAACCTACAGCTATTATCGGATATATCAAAACTGACAAGTAAAACTTTGGCTGTTGATTGAACAATATTTCACTTGGACAGCACAGGCTCGTCCACATTCACTTTTAAATGGAGCTGCTTATCCCGGAGAACTATGGGTAGGGAGTTTATGAGCTTAATTGAATTGGTGGTATTTGGATGATTGGGAAAAATTGGTGACACTGCAAAACCGGTCGTTAGCTTTTCAGGAGCAGAGCCCCTCTGGCCCCCGCCGAGCCAGAGGGGTGCTCGGCCGAGGGGAGTCGCTGACTTTCCCCCTCTTCCCTCTACAGGAACCACATCAATTGTTTTCCATTCACTTTCCTTTCACCTCAAAAAGCCTAATGGATTGACACATGCATTTATTCTAATACCATCAAGAAGAAACATTTTTCTTGAAAAGAGAAAAATGACTCTGCTCCCACTCCCCTACCTTCCGTTTCCACCTGTATGAATTCTAAGTGTTGTCACTTCGCCCTGCGCTGGCAACAGCACGCACTCTGGCTGCCGTGGAAACGGTAGCAAGATCAAATCAGGACATTTTTTTTCCTGTGCTGCTTTCAAATGAGAGAAAACAAATGCATGAAAAGCCAAATCGGGATCAGATCCTGCAGCTACAGATGTGCCAAAGAGCCCTACGTACTGCTCGCAAGCGGGAATCCCCCGGGTGCAGCTGGACCATGTCCGTTTCCAGGAGGCCGTGCTGGAGGAGCAGAGGTCAGGGGCCAAGGACGCATTAACGCGGTTCTCGGCACCTGACCCACGGGCACAGCAAAGCACCTGAAAACCATCAACTCTCTCATCCTGCAGGTCACCAAGTGATGGCTGAGCTGGGAAGAGGGAGGGCTGGAATAACACGCTCTGCCCCTCTAAAGAGGGGGGGGTTCACCGGCAAGAACAGGCCTCACAGGTGTGGACACCTGTGTGCCCTTCCAGCGTGAAGGGCAGTGGACAGCCGAGGCTTCAATCAGCCGCGACTTGGCTTTCCTTTCACTCTCCGAGCCCCACGGCGTTGCGCTAGCCAGAAGCCAAATGTGTCCAGCAAGTTCTCAGAGCTCGCTGGCGTTTTGGGATGCCCACGGGGCAAGTCTAAGGTACTTTCACAGAAGAGCTGAGGCTGTCGTCCTGAGATATATCCCTTCTTTTCTGAGCACTGAGCCGTTTCCCCCAGGCTTACCCGGAAAAATGAGCATTTCTAGGTGTTTCAGGTATCACTTGAGTCTTCATTTTCTTTGACTACGAAGAGAAACTCAAGCTCATGGGCTGGAAAACTTCTCACAACAAAGCAGGAGTGGACGGAGCCTGCTAGCCACTTGCGTTTCTCCTTTCTCACCCGCTGTCGTGGCTATTACTAAGACGTGAGAGTAACTGGAGCAGGTGTTTGTCTCTGCCCCCCTGACATCAGCACTGAATGGTTTAGATATGATGGATTCTTTCTGGTTCTGTTTTAGAATTATAAAAATGTTTTTTATAATTCAGGGAATCTCAAGAAAATATTCAGGGGCCATTGCTCATGCGGTGTCACAATGGACCCCTCTTTCAACATTTCCTCAAAGCACCGTTCTACAGTAAGAGCCCCTCCAGGAAGCCGCACAGTGATTCAGCGTCAGAGCACATTTGGAGGATGTGACTAAATTGAAAGTGCCCTTCCCTGCTCTCAGCACAACTGTGGGTTTTCTATTTTTAACGAGTAAATACTATGGGTCTACTTTTTCTTTATTCTTAGTCCTGGTTTGTAAAGTCTGCTCAATTCTGATGATATGTAGGTATTTCTATTGCAATTAGCAGCCCCGTTTCCACCGTGTGGAGGTAGGAAAAGTGACGGAGCTAAACCTGCTGGAGGAGAGCAGCCGTGCTGGCAGGTGATTGAATGAGCTCATTGAGGCTTTTTGTTAGACAACAGGCAGCGCTATGAAGATTGATGCAGGAGCGCCAAGCTTCATTGGCCGCATCATCGACGGGTGGATATTACACTCCAGCAGTGGGTGAAGACAAAGCGACTGTTATCATACTCAGCGCAAGACCTGCCAGGGGCAGAAAATCACCCGCCACCGATCATGGGCGCGTCGCATGACTGTCATGTGAATTTAGCAGTGAGATGCCGTGAGCAAGTTGTGGGAGAGGGAGAGGGCACCTGCAAAGCCAGCCCCTGGAGCCCCAAGAAAGACGTGTCGCTGCCTGTGGGACCCTGGATGAAGTGCAGGAGACCAGGCGGCCGAGTCACACGAGGTGGTGAACGTTAAGCCGAGTCCGTATCTCGGCTCTCCTAAGAGGTCTGGCTGAGCTCCGCTGGCCGGCGTTCTCTCTGCCAGCCTCCGACATGTTCTTCTGGAGAAAGAAGACACCAGACTCTCACACATGCACACACGACACACATGCACAAAGCACACCATGTGCAGTCACAGACAACAAGCACACGTGAACACATCACCACATACATACACACACCACACAAATGGCACGTGCACAAAGCACACCACATGCATTCACACACATCACACACATGCACAAATCACACCATGTACATGATACACATCACACACATCATACTACCTACATAGACACACATCACACAAATGACGCCCATGAACAAATCACAGCAAGTGAACTCATGCGCATCACATGCATGCACAAATCACACCACATGCATTCACACGCATCACACACATACACAAATCACACCACGTGCATTCACACGCACCACATACGCACCTCTGTGAGGATGGTAACATGGATGCTGTGCTAAGATGGGGAACCTCAGGCTCCTAAAGAAGTTAAGCAACTTGACCTACTGAAAACGCCATCTATGATAGGCTGGTGAGAGGGGCCAGCCCCATTGGTTGATATTTCAAACAAATTTCATCATGTTCAAACACTAAAACAAAATGTGCAAAGTACTTTTAAAATTGGATAATCAAAGGGCATAGTTATTGTAAGAAGACATTCTTTTAAATTGAAAGAAAACTCGGAAAGAAAGGTCACCTTTATTTTCCAATTCTCTGCCCGTTTTGACAAAGAGAGGGTTGTACAGGTGATGTGGAAGCTGTGGCAGTCTCATAAGGTTTGGTTTAAATTGGTACAACTGTGTCGGTATTTTCATTCATGCTTTAAAATGTTCAGGTGGTATTAAATTTTAAAAGACTACATTTTTGGGGGGTTAATATGTGTTTTCATTTAATAAAATATCTATTTAAAAATCACTTCTTAAGAAAAAAAAAAAAAGGAGAAATCCCCTTTTGCCCTATAATTTTTAGCAGTGTTTCTGTTACACAAGCAAATCTTTCAGTAGAAATTGAGTTGCTTACATTCATTCATCTGTGCAAAAATACTGTTTTCATCTCAGTATCGTTGTGATGAACTTCCGGCCAGAAAGTCTGGCATGCTTTTGGAATACAATAAAACAATCCATGTAGGAACAAAAATACTGATGACTACTTCTTCAAATATTTTCCAAAATTAGGTTTGTATTCATGGAGTGTACACTGTATAATAAATATTTATAAACAGCTTTGATTTTGAGAACAAATGAAATCTGTTCTTTGAGGCAAAACAGGTCAGTCTAAATTTAAACAATTATGGTCATTTTTCTGTGTGGTACAACAGATCATAGAGACCTAACATAATGTATTCTTTATGATTTGGCAACTGTGATTTAATTGTGGCAGCAATAAGATTCACCACAGAAAATCTTGCGGCTCCATTTTCCCTTCTGCTCTATGCCCTCAAAATGGAGGGAGCAGCTCAAGAGCTGTGTAGGCCCAAGGAGCATCCAGTTCTGCAGCAATTTCAGCTCTTCAGTCATTGAGCTTTAGCTCAAGGAGAGCCACAGAAGACAAACCAATCCATTTTTATGCTGCTTTTAATTCAAAAAGAAAAAAAGAGTGCTGTTTGATCCCATACACTCAAAAATAAAATCAGAGAGCAGAGAAAACTAGAAATGCCACGACTAGTTCCCATCTTGTAGGGAATCTTACTCTTCTCTGCTGGGTTATGCCCAAGAAGCACTACCGCCTCCACTCTCTCCTTAGCTCGGGACAGGTCGTCCATGCACCAGGTGTGTGTTTACGGGGCCCTGTTCTGTGCCGGGCGCCATTAGAGCCTTCAGGGTCCCAGAGGCTGATGTGAGCGGAGGCAAGACAGTGAAATAAAGAGGCAGTTCAAGCATTCTGCAAAATCTTGAGGATGACAGGCATACCAGGTCACGGCAGGAATGACTTGTCAGCTCCATTTTGGAGGGTGGGATTGGGACAGGGCTTTGCAAGCATCAAGGGTAGAAGGGAAATGGACCTTGCTGGATGACCCTAAGCAGCTTGGCCACTAAAGGAGTTCGGCCAGTAGCACCCCACTGGCTGTGTGGGTGCCCTCGGGGCTCAAGGCCCATGCACACGCACGACTTGGTCTCCATGGGTTACTGCACTGCCCCCAAAATCACATTGCTCGGTCATCTTTCACTGTCAGATTGTCCCCCTCCATGTAGCCCCAGCCATCCCCAACACAAGCTTTGTGCCAGTAGCTCCCCATTTCTCCTCTCCCTCCAGCCAGGGGACCACATCTAAGCACACAGGGGGCAGAGAGAGAAGGGAAGTTCCCTCCATTCTCTGCCCAGCACTGTTTCCACCCTATCACCCTTCCTGTGGGTGTGGACCCCTTTGTAACAGGGTCTTCAGCGCAGGCCACCCTGACTCCGGGACCTCATCACCAGGACTGGAGTCCCAGTAAGGAGAGGCGATCTGGACCCAGCCAGATGCGACAGGAGGAGGAGGAGGAGGAGAAAGAGGCAGCGGCCATGTGGTGGGGGCAGAGATTGAGCCACTCCAGGATGCCACAGACTGTCAGGAAAGCGTGGCCTGCTGCGAACATGATTTTGGACTTCCAGCCTCCAAAACCGTGAGACAATGAATCCCTATAGATTACGCAAACAACCTGTCATACTTGTTATAGCATCTCTGGGGAACTGAGACATTTCATTATCCTCGGAGCCCTGCATTTTTATGTTAAGTGCTTATTATAAAAGTTTAATGAAACTAGAAGTTTCCTCTTTTTTTCTTTTTTTTTTTTTTTTGCACTTTGAATTCTTAATATAATAATCCTAATCCCTAGCTTGAGACAAAGTCACCGGCTGGGGGTGGGGGGTGGGGAGGTAAATCAGGAAGTTTTGGAAAGCACACAAAAAAAGGCTATTTCTAAATCCAGTTTCTCTCCAGCTCTTAATGTCTGGAGGATGGTGGCGTAGCCCACCTGGAATTGGCTTGCGGCAAGCATCACTCATCTACTGAGAAAACTGGTCCCGAGGGAAAGAGGTACGAGCCTCGTGCCAGGTGTGGGAAGGTGCCCCGGCTCTCCAGCCCAGCACCCGCGGGCATGTGCCGAGACCTAAGGAGAGCGCTCTGGGCGAGGAACCAAAAGCGCTTTTCCACGAAAGAAGCCTAAGGTCCCGGGGACACGGGAGCCCTTGCTGCTCTGGGCGCCCGGCACCCCAGGAGGCGGCGTGGACCCCGGGGTCTCCAAAGCCTCAGCAGCTATGCAGGGCTGTGCTAGTGGGAGGGCCGCGAAGGGGACTGGAGGCTGCAGCCCCTTCGACAGGAAGGCAGCTTGCGGAGGGGGGTGCAGGGCAGGGCTGGGCCGCCGGGGCTTCACGGGGTGCCGGCGCCACGCACCACGCGGGTGGCAGCGAGAAAGGAAAAGCGGGAAGGGACCTGGAGCTCGGGGCCCCTGGGAGGGCACGCAGGACTGCTCCGCGCCTCTCAGAAAAGCAACCAGGGGAGGCAGACACGGCCACCATCCCTGACACGGGGCTATAATTTTAAGCAAGTTGCTGGGCCGAGGACTAACAGGTTCTAGAACCCGGGTCTGCGGCTAACGGCGCAGCCTCCTCGCCAGCCAAGGTTCAAAGGGGTGGGGGCGTTGCTGGATTCCTCCGTGATTCCGAAATGCTCCTTTAGGCATGCAGTCAATGACCAGAGCGTGGAGCGAGCTCTCACCCCGATTTGGGCAGCCTGCTCCATCTGAGAGGGGCTGTCCCTGTTGGGAGGACAAAGCAACACAGCAGAAATCCATAGAAAGCCATGGTGGCTCGCGGGTCTCAGCCGCGTGCCCAGCGCTCTTCCAGGGGCCTGGGAAACGCGAGGAAATCAGGAGGTTTAGGTAACCAGCTTTTCTAGCCTTCCTTGGTCGCTGCGCCGGGATTACTTGTTGCATTTCACACCCAAAACTGCGCGCCAGGGCCAATGCGAGTCTTCCAGAGAACGTGTGCAGCTCCGCACGGTGGGACAGCGCGGCCACCCCTGCGCAGAGGCTGGGCCGCCAGGAAGACCCTGGGGACTGAGGGCGGCGAGCCAGGGCGCAGGACCGAGGTCCAGGAAGGAAGACTTTCATTTTGGCTGCGGACTCTGAGGCAGGATCCTGTCCCCAGCACCGCGCCACCTGCGCTGTGGCCGTCCCACAGCATGCCCAGAGGCTCCCCGGGCGCCTGATGGCGCCGCTGTGTGACGTCGTCAGCGGAACACCGAGGTGACCTAACCTGGTGGCCGCCAGGCCGATGCACCTGTCAGAGAACCAGTCAATGAGGACACCTGGATGGAGAACCATTCTCTACCTGACGGGCACTGCAGAAAGAGGGAACTTCCTCAGGACTGGATTTTAAGGTTCCCTGTCCTTTCAGTCTTTCCAAAAGTGAGGGAGGACTGTGGACGTCAGCCTTCCGGGACGCGCTTCTCAGGCTCCGAGCCTTAGCTTAAATCCAGGCTCTGTCGACCGCTAGCTGAGTGCACAGATCACTTACCCGTGCCAAGCTCCCAACACAGAGGTGCTGACTTGGTTTGCAGTGCAGCCATGGCAAGTTGCTGCAATGGCGAGACCATTTGTCAACTGTGAACTGTGTCAAGTGTAAACCTCTCATTACACCCCGGGGGTCCCAGAAAGGTGGGGCCTGGGGGTCTGTCTTGGTCTCCCCCGACCTCCAACGTCTGCTCAGCAAGAGCATCGAGGGCTCCTCCGGCTCCTCGCCCGTGTGGAAGTCTCCACGTCTTTGGCCCTTCCCTGAGCTTTGGCTGGACTCGGGTAGAAGCCCCTTCCCTGCCCCAGGTCTCTGGTGGGCTCGCCTCGGGGCACAGTAGCTGAAGCGTAGAGAGGCCAGAACAGCTTTTCACTCCTCTGAGGCTGACTCGAGCCCTGTGGTTAGGCAGCAGAAGGTTCCGGCACTGAGGGAAGGCAAGCCAGCGCAGCTTCCCTCGGCCCCTACACGGCCTCCGCCGCTGCAGGCAGCCATGCCCAGACGCCGCAAACCTTGCCGAGCCCCTCCTCTGTGAAGCTGCCCAAAGGACTTGCCAGGTTTACGCGAGGGAGGGAATGGACGGAATACCCTTCAGAACCTGCTTGACTGAGGAGACGCCCTGGCCCTGCTCTATGGCGACGGGGAGGAGAAAGCGTTCCTTGCGATCGCGATGGAGTGATCACCTGTCCGAGGGAAGTGGTGTGGGCAGGTGGGGCTCTCCCAGGAACCCACCAGAGGCACCCTCTGCTCCAGAGGCAGCCCCCACCCGGTGACCGGGGCCGGGCACCCCAGCACCGTGCCGTACTCGGCGTGCTCCCCCGGGAATCCAACGTTTATGAGTTGTTTAAACCCCGCACATAACCCAATAAAATATGTTTTAAATAAATAGTGCTAAGGAATAAAAAACAGTCCCTCTTCTCCCCGAGGGTCTAAACGGCATCATGTGAATTAAATCAAGAGGTACTCGCCAATCTTATGTCACTTCCTCAATCATCCACTGTTTTCTGTTTCTTATTCTACCTTGTTCGGTGGAATTGGGCCATATTTTCTTCATTAAAAAAAAAAAAAACCCTGGCAAGGGAAGCATCTGTTATTACTCTCGAATTCAGGGCGTGGGGCAGAAGCCAGCTCTTCAGATTCCATGCGAGCTGGGTGAGAGGAGGGGGTACTTTACGTGGAGCTGCTGCCTGGCACGTCCAGGCACCCAGGAGGGTGTCGTGTCGGTTCTGGTGCAGAACCTAAATAGGATTGGGGGGGAGCGGGGAGGCTGTATCCCAGAGCCCCTGGTCCATCCTGTCCCAGCAGCAGCAGCCAGGGCCGCCCCTTCCCCTGCCTCCCGTTCTATCCTGTTCTTAGGTCCCAAGGGCCCTGTCAGACAAATATTACTATAATCCTGTGGAAAACAAGGAAGTGAATCTCAGAGATGTAAAATGATTTGTGCACCTCCAGGGAGTGGCATTATCAGAAAATCACATCAATGGCTTCCATACCATGGCAACAAGTGACAAAGCACAATGGCAAATATAATTGTGTCTCTCAGGCCATAACTGGATGGTTACACCTGAGGCAGTAACAACCACAGAGCCTTAGGAGAATCACTTGCATTTAAACGCAGACTACCAGGCAAATAAGGCAGCTATTCAGCAGGACATTTGTTTTCACTTACACATGCTGCCATATTGAAAGGAGCTTCCCCAAACCAATCGCTGAGAGCGTCTGTTGGTGTCTTGGAATTTTAAGACTCGCTAGAGGGGTTCAACAATGTTCTCTGCAACAACGAACATTAACTCATAAAGTCGACTGATATTTGTTGGACCGTGCATGCTGGCTGTGTGCTGGGCAGGGAGGATTGCTGAAAGAGGGAACGATTCAGGAAGACACTGCTATAGGTTCCTAGGAACCAAATCTGAATTGGGATCAATCACTTTCTTGTAAAGCTAGAGAAAAGAATAAATACAAGTGACAATGTCATATCAAATTTTTACATACAAATTTGTATTATTTTACATGAAAATATAGTTTTCTTATTTCCCATTTGCTTCCTGTGTACTCTCTGCCCCCTTGGTCTGCCTTGTTGATTTCCTTACAACCCTACACTGTAGCCTCGGTGCAGCTTTGGGAACTGATTTTGGTTGATTTGAGATCCCTCTGCTGGCTGACTTTGCCTTAGCAGAGCAATAATGTATTGAAATAGGTATAAGCCAAACTTGGTTTTGGTTAATGTCACTGATTCCAGCACGGAAAACTAAAAATGATTTAAAATCAGGGTGATATGAAATGACAGGGAGGTTCACAAAGCACCACAATGCTAAGTTCTGAAGTTATGTACCTAAAAGAGACTAGGTTTCATAAGCGTGAAATAACTAGAAGAGATGCCAAAGAATTAAGGAAAAAAAAAAAAACATTTCTCAAGCAAAAACAAATAAACAAAAAAACCACAACTTTCATTGATCGCAAGTGGACTGCGGAAGGCGGTTCTCAGGTCTTCTCAGGAAAGCCCAGGAGGCGGGGTGGCAGATTCAGCATCTCCGAGACAACTCAACTCACCACCTGTCCCTTTTTGACGCCGGAGTCATAAGCATAATTATAGCGGTTAGTGTGGCTGACAGAAGAGATGCGAGAAAAGTCTAAGCATCATGGACACATGAACGCGAATGGCAGGACAGAACTCTGCACTCACAGGGAACTTTGTCACCTGCTATATTGAAAGGAGCCCAGTTGTTTCCTCTGCATTCTTTTTTTCTTTCTTTCTTTTTCTTTTTTTCTTTTCAATCCGCGATCCCCATCACGAGTGGGGTCCAACGGGTTACCCGCGCCTGCCGGGGTAGGGTAGGCACGCGCTGAGCCAGTCAGTGCAGCGCGCGTGCAGCCCCGGACATCTAAGGGCATCACGGACCTGTTACTGCTCAATCTCGGCTGGCTGAACGCCACTCGTCCCTCTAAGAAGGCTGCATTCTTTTTAAGAAAGCCCATTTCGGGAAGTGGATGACTCAAGTGGCTGGGATCCCGTTTACCACGTGGGAGGCCCTGGGTTCGATTCCTGGGGCCTCCTGGTGAAGGCGAGCCGGCCCGTGCGGCCCGGTGAGCTGGTGCTGCAAGATGACGCAACAAAGGGAGACAAGCAGACAGAAAAACGCACAGCAAATGGACACAGCGAGCACAAGCCGCAAGGGGGGATAAATAAATAAATAATATAATAAATCTTAAAAAAAAAAGAAGCCCATTTCATAGAAGTAGCAAGGAGGGCACCATGTAATTTCATTTCCAACATGCCTCCTTTCTTCCAGAGATTTAACAACACTGAGAATATCGTGAGACGACAACTGCCACTTCCTTTCCTTCCCCCATATGACAGGGGCAGGAAAACCTCTGCGCATTCCAGGGGAAGAATGAACCGGCCCCGCCCCCTCTCCCTCCCCTGCAGCAGCAGTTTCCTGGCTTTGGAGTGAGGACCCTTTCGCCAAGGCTTCTGCACCCTCCTTGTGCAGCATCAGGGATGACGCTGAAGAAGTAGGGGGTGCCTGCGCCCATGTACCAGAGGCAGAGACGCGAAGTAAAGGTGGGGAGCAGGCGTCCAGGGACTGGCCAGGAAACACTGTCCATGAGAGCAGCCAATGGGGGTCAGCACAAGTGGGCTCATCGCCCCCCTCGCCCACTGAAATTGAGGGACGAGCCTGCACTGGGGAGACAGGCTCGGCCGACCTGTGCCCTTAGAGACAGAAATGAAAGAAGGCAGCCGCTCTTAAAATAATGGAGCAGTCTGGGAAAAAATATACACTTTCCGACGTACTTGTGGGAAATATTTATTTCTCTCTGTTGTGAAAGGGGTTTATCATGGCTAATGCATTTCTTCACACTGAAGTAAAACCTCAGTATCTATACAGAACGGAGAGACAGAGGCCTGAAATATATTCTATGTGTTCATCTTCTGCTTCTCCTCTAGGGACCAAAGTGATGCTGATTCTGGGTATACACGTCCCTGCATACTTGAAGCTTGACTTCCCTGGTGCCTAATTCTAATGTCAACAAAGGCAACTGTTAAAAACTTTGGCATTCTTTGCTGTTCCAGTGTCCTTCGGTGACAATGAAAAGGGAGAGCGGTGAAGGGCAGAGAGGGCAGGAGAGGGTGCCGGGCGGGCTTCCCAGGTGGCAGGTGGGGCCAGGGGTGGACGCAGGCACCTCGGCTGCCTGTGGACCAGGTCTTGCAGGGTTGTCGTTCCATCTGGTAAGCGTGAGGGAGGTAAGGCTGCCCGAGGCCACAGGGCTTCGCACGCACCCTACCTCCCTGCAGGGGAGTAGAAGGTAAAGGGGGCCTCAGCACCGAGGCCAGGTGGGGCGGGGGTGGCCTGGAACAGGCCTGGGTGGGAACATCTGCCCAGCCTGCCTAGCTCAGGGATCGTGGACCCAGTGTCCGTTTTCTCTTCAGTCAAAAGGATGTTAGCATCTCCCTCAAAGGACTGCTGTCCTAAAACGTAACAATGCTGACTGAAATAACATGAAAAGAGCTTGGTAGAGTCAAACCCCAGGCCGCCACCATTTACGCCGTTGTGCCTGTGGACATGTGTATACACTTATTCTGATGAAGAGCCACTTACTTCCATTTAGCAAAAGCCCTCTGGAAAGGCCAAAGAGAGCTCTTTCAGAAGTCCTGAAATCCCACCACTGATATCTGCATTCTATTTGCAAACCACCCTTCTCGCTTTGAATGACTTAAGCAGGAGAGCAGTTTATTAGAGGATCTGCATAGCTGGCAGGGGGAAGTCTGGGGCCTTGGCAAGCCAGGCAGGGCTGCGCACCCGCTCCCCCCGGGGGTCTGGAGGAAGGGGCCCTGCGACTGCGATGCTCACCTCGTTTCGCCCCCTGAGCGCTCATCCTTGGCTACCGGAACACACAGCAGCTTGCACTACGTCCGTGATTAGCTCACAGTTCTGTAGGTCTGGAGTCTGACGGACTCCACTGACTTCTGTCCTCCAGATCCCCAAGAGCCCTGCTGATCTGGGCCCACGCAGGAGACCCTTCCGCAGCTCTGGGCTTGTTGGGGGATTTCGGTTCTGCAAGGCTGGAGCACTAGGGTTTCTGTGGGCTGGGGGTTAGGCCCTGGGGGCCAAGGGCCGGGGCCTGTGGGCTGGGGCCTGGGGACTGGGGCTGTGGGCCAGGGGCTGTGGGCTGGGGCCTGGGGGCTGGGGGCTGAGGCCTGGGGGCTGGGGCTGTGGGCCAGGGGCTGGGGGCTGGGGGCTGGGGGCTGGGGCTGAAGCACAGACCCAGTTGACCCATTTATCTGAAGCCAGCAAGGCAGGCCAGGCCCTCTAAATCCGAACCCTTCTGCCTCTTCCTCTGCCACCCTCTTCTGCTTTTAAGAGCCATGTGATTACGCTGGGCCCACCCGGAGACCCCAAACTCCCCCTCTCGGAGGCCATGGCCTCTATCATGTCTGCAAAGTCCCTTTGGTCACATAAGGTAGCACATCCACAGGTCTCGAGGGGCCACCACGCCCAGTCGGCAGCCAAGCATTTAGTCCTCAGGGGAAAATGCTTTAAAAGAGTGGGAGAAGCGCCTCCAGCAGCAGAAAGTCAGGCTGCCCTGCTGGCTGCCTGGGCACATAGTGGGATCCCCATCAGCCTCTCTGCTTGCTCAGTCGAAGGTCTGCCGGATATTTGAGGATGGAATAAAACAGAGGGAGCCAATTATGGGTATCTTCATTTCAAAAGGGTCTGCAAAGGGTCTGGCCTCGTAAAAGTGATAATGTAAAAGAAACAAGTGAATGCAATATTTTGAAATTTCGGTATAATAAGGTAGATCATAATGCTCCCAAAGGAAGAGAGAAATTGTTATTTAAAAAGGGAAGACTCTGGGAAGCGGCTGTGGCTCAATCAGTAGGGCTCCCGTTTACCATATGGGAGGCCCCGGGTTCGATTCCCGGGGCCTCCTGGTGAAGGCAAACCCGCCCGCACGGCGTGGTTAGCTGACCCAGCGAGCACAAGCAGCAAGGGGGGGATGGGGATAAATGAATAAATAAATAAAATTTTTAAAAAGGGAAGACTCAGACCATCATTCAAGATCATCAACGAAATCTTTAGCTGATTTTTAAAAATTCTTCAAGGGAGAGCCCTTCAACCTAGAATTACATACCCAGCCAAACTATCAATGAGATATAAGACCACTTCTCAGGAATACACCCCGTGGCCAGGAAGGAAGAAGAAACCTCAGCGTCCCAGGTCACAGACCTCTCACGTGACAGCTCTATAGCAGGCCCACAGATGGCCAAGCCAGATGGAGCAAGGGCCAAGGCCTCCAGGGGAAACAGAAGGAGGACACGAAGGAACAGGTGGTACTGACATGCTAAAGACTTGGAAAAGAAAAAGAGAGAGAAGAAGGAGGCTGCATTAAGGGTGAAAGAGAAATGAAGAAAGAGGAAAGATGGCCAAATAGGACTGCCTCACTCCAGGGCCTTCAAGTCCACGAGAGTCTATAAATAGAACCACTAGTGTTCTACAGTCCACAAAGGCACCTCAGTGAGGTTCAGCTTTGCAGAGAGTGGCTCCAGGAGAACCAGAAGAGCTGGGAATGCAGCCCATCTCAGCCTACATGGCGGCTCTGCAGAGCATGCTCAGATCCCCAATAGCATAGAAACTTTCTGCTGAATCCATGGATCGACAAACCTTAGAAAGCTTAAATGCAATTACTGGAGAAATGGCAAGGGATTGTTATCAACCATGACAGCTTAAAGCAGAAGAAAGAGCTGACAGGAGAAGTAGCGGGGGCATAACGAAGGGGAGGGCAGGGGTTCTCAGACCCTCATCTTAACAAGCAGGCAGTTAAGAAATGTCTACGATTGACAAAGCAGGAAATAAATGGACAAGTACGTGGTGCAGAGTGACAAAGGGATGATTTGAGGACAGCCAGGACCCGGCAGCTGTGGCAGCAGGAAAGCTGCCACCAACGCTTGCGCAGATGGTAGTTAGAATATCAGTGCAAGAGCCAAGGTGCCTTCCTTTCAGGTACGATGAGCCCTTCTCTACTGTTTCACTTACTAAGCCATATACAGCACTTATTGTGATAAATTAAAAAACACAGACATTTTTCAAATACATAGAACTTACATTTGTGATACACATTAACTTCTAAGAAGGAAGAAAGTCAACCCATTGTTTTAAGTTACAAGTCACTTTTGATCACTCTGCAAAATCTAAATCACTTGGGCAAATCAGGATGGTGAAATTCTGGGGTTTTTTTTGTTTGTTTGTTTTGTTTTGTTGGTGCCAGATGAAATTATTATGTCTCTTTCTCACTCTCTGTCTCTCTCATCCTCTCTCTCACACACACAAATATTTTTTTAAAAAAAACTGTAGTCAGCCACCTGAATTCAATTAGGAAATGTAAAATTGACAGCTCTTATTATCACCCAAGGCAAAATGATATAGACCTACATTTGTAGATCTGCTTAACTTACCATATCAAATATTAGTGTCAAATGGAAATAAGGGCAGATAATTTTAGAGAGTTGTTATTACATGACATTCAAAATCATATGCCATGTTCTGCAACACTCAAAGAAAGATAAAAATGAAATATGAAGTTAATGAAAAGTTATTGCCTTACTGAAGACTGCAGAATCAGGCACTTCACATTTAAAATAAAATCTTTTTAGAACACTAAATCTTCGAGAAAATAATCATTTAAGAGTGAATCACCCGAATGGAATACTCTCAATATCATGTCTACAAGTAGTCTTCCCAGCTGAATCAGAATAGCTTATTTTTATCATCACGCATGATTTATAAACAAGAACTTTTGGAGGAGCTATCAAGTTGTCATAGAGAAAGGTGGTTTTGCCTAGAAGTTGGACTTCTATTCATTAACTATCACTGGCGGAGGCAGGTCAGTGTTTCCACATGACTGAAATGCCTTTTCTGTATCGTATGCGTCACCTTGCAGAATGGATGAAGCCAATGTGCTTCACGCATACATGAAACTTTGTGTGCACTGTTTTCATAACTGTGACTTTGCCCACTTCATGGAGGCTAATGCATTCTGCTTAAAGATGAAATAACACTCACATCTCTAAAGATTGTTTTTTTCTTCATTGAAACTTCACCTTGAATGATGAATCTGTGAAAGGGCATACAACTCAGCTGAAGCTGTGTTGTACTCTTCAAGCACTCAAATACACACCGCACACCCGCAGAATTTCTTTGTCTTTCTTGGGCTTTTCAATGACTCCTAATTGGTGTCTCTGTCTTGAAAATGTGCCTTAAAAGATGACAAGAATTGATGTAGCTAGCAGTTGGGGAGTACAACCTTAGTACACTTAGGTGCAGACCAGATACATTTAAGTGTCAGAAGGCTAGGTCGTGTAGGGAAGATGCCGGTGAGCACATGGGACCAAGGAGCAGAAGGCCTTGGGATCCAGAGGGAGTGATTGGGGCTGGGAGAACCACGGTGACTTTTCAAGAGGGTGAATAGAGTGATAAAACCAGTATTTTATGGGACAAAGCAGGGCATGGCATGCAGGATGGGGAAAGGCCACTATGATGAAACAATTTGCACATGGAGAAACCTCGGAGTGGAGTCGCACTCCGGCTTTTCTCTGCCTCCTCATGCCTGCAGAGAAGGAATTTACTGTACTGACTGCCTGGGAGAAGGAGGTGCAAGCTCACTTCGGCCCTCTTCCCTTTTCTTCTCTTGGGGTCTTCCTGCCTCTGGCCAAGGCACCTTTTAGTCTGATTCGCAATCCCATAGGTCTATAGGAACAAACTACCGGTGGAAAGAAGGGTGATTTCTCACTCTGCCTGTGAATGGGTGGGTATATTTACATCTGAAGCACAGGACTTGCAGCAAACCCACTCACCTGCAGAGAGTAACTGATGTCAAACTAGGTAGAAAAGAGAACCAACAGAGATGCAAAGAGAGGGCTTAGTAACTGATGGCCCTTAAGGGGCAAAGGAAGAAAACAAGACAACTACAGACAGTGCTTTATTTCTTTTCCCTAGTAATATAGCTCCCTCACGCTGCAGAAATGCTATTTCTTTTAGCCTCAATTTCCTTAATTCACCAGTTCAGTCCCCATTCTTTGCAAACAAAGTTTCTTCATGCTTCACAGGAAAAAGGGAGGACATCAGAAGGGAGCGCCCTCACCTTGGGTCATCAGAAGGACCATCTCCTGGTATCCACCCATTCTGGCCTCCTTCTTCCTGTGATATTGGGGCGTTCCTTCTCCCATTGGAGACCAAACTGCCCCATGAACCCTGGATTGTAACCCACACTCCTTGGAGGAATCCTGATTCTCCTTAATTATTCTTCCTCCCCTCCCCACCCCTCCCCCTATCTTCTCTCCTTTCCTCCCTCCCTTCCCTTCTTTCATCCCCTCCATTCTCTTTTCCTCCCTTCCCCTTCCTCTCCTTCCCTTCTCTCTCCTCCCTCTCCTTTTTTTCCTGCTCTCCTCTCCCTTCCTCCCTCCCTCTCTCTCTCTCTCTCCTGAATCTTCTTCTTGTCTGTGGGGGTCTTTGCCTTTACATATAAATGCACTCTAACATCTTCTGCCTCAAAAACAAAGCAAAGCAAAAGCAGCTCCTACAGTGCACACTTCCTTCAGCTGCTCTTCCACCTTCCTACTCTCACCCAGGGTCAGAATTTTCAAGGAATTGACCCCATGCTCTGACTGTCTTTTCTCACCTTCTTTTCAGTCAGCCCCCCTGGACTCCAATGCTCTTTCTTTGTGGTCAATTTTATTGAAGAGTAAATTACAGGCAATAAAATTTACCAATTTAAAGTATAAAATTTGATGACTTTTGACAAATGCATACAGTTGTGTAACCAGCACTCAGTTGAGGTATAGAATATTTGCATGACCCCAAGAAGTTCCCTTATGCCCTTTGCAGCCAATCTCTGGGTCCTTGGCAACCTCTGATCTGCTCTCTGCCACTACAGCTTGGTCTTTACGAGAATTTCATGCTACAGGCAATCTTTCTGCTTCTTTCACTTAACAGAATGTGGTTCATGCTGTTGCATACATCAGTTATCACCTTTTTTTTAAACTTTTATTGCCAAATTGCACTTCATTGTATGGACATACCACAATTTGTTGATCTATTCCTTGATGAATGGATAGTGAAACTGCTGCCAGTTTTTGGCAGGGTGGACATATGTTTTTATTTCTCTTGAGTAAATAGCTAAGAATAGGATTTCTGGATCATATGGTAAAAGTATATTTAAAATCACAAGAAGCTGCCAGGCTGTTTTCCAAATGGCTGTATCATCTTCCATTCCCAGCATCAATGACGAGAGTTTTGGTTGCTCTGCCCTGCCAGCACTTGGTGTTGACGTGCTTTTCATTTGCTCATTCAGGTTACCACATAGTGGCATCTTTGTGCTTTTAATTTGCATTCCCCTAATGTCTAATGATGCTGAGCATCTTTTTATGTGCACATTTGTTATTCATATATATACCATCTTCAGTAAAGTATCTGTTAAAAATCTTTTACATTTTTAGCTTTTATATTAGGTTCATGATCCATTCTGAGTTCACTTTTGTATAAGGTGAGTTAGGGTCAAGATTTATGTATATGTATATATGTGTGTGTGTATATATATATTTATGTACATATATATGTATAAAGATATCCAATTGCTCCAGCTCCATTTGTTGGAATATTATCCTTTATTGTCCTTTTCTCATCAAATTGCCTTGGTAACTTTGCCAAAAATCCCTTAGTACCATATGTGTGGGCTTATTCTAAAGTATTCTGTCTCTTTGACCTATATAGCTATCTTTATACCAGAACTATAATGTCTTGATTATCATAGATTTAGGATAAGTTTTCAAAGCAGGTAGCATAAATCCTCCAATTTTGTGCTTTTTCAAAATTGGTTTGACTATCTAGATCCTCTGCAGTTTTACATAAATTTAAGAATCAGCTTTTCAGTTGTTTACCAAAAAAAAAAGCCCATATGATTTTTAAGATTTTTAAAAATCTACAATTCATTCTGGGGGAAATCGATATCTTCATAATATCAATTCATCTTGAAGACATTTTCTCCATTTATTTAGGTTAAATTAAATAAATTTCTTTCAGCAATATTTTATAGCTTTTAATATACAGGTCCACTTTACCCTTAAGTATGTCACACTTTTTGGTGCTATTGTAAATGGTAGTTTTAAATTCAATTTTGAATTGTGTATTGCTGCTGTGTAGAAATACAACCTACTTCTGTATATTGACCTTGAATCCTGCAACCTTGCTAAACCATTTTCTAGTCCTAATAGTTTTTGTTTTTTTGTAAAGGCTTAAGGATTTTTTACATAGACTTTTTACGTCATCTCCAAGTAAAGACGGTTTACCCTTGCCTTTCCAACAGGTATTCCTTTTATTTCTTTTTCTTGCCCTATTGCTCTGGCTATGACATCTAGTACAATGGTTAGTAGAAGTGGTGAGAATGAACAACCTTGCCTTATTCTAAATCTTAGGGAGAAAATGTGATTAAGTGTGAGGTTAGCTGTACTTTTCATGGATTCTGTTATTGGGTTAAGAAAGTTATACCGTATTTCTAGGAGAAGTGTATGGAGAACTTTCATCATGAATAGGTGTTGAATTTTATCAGATGTTTTTCTGAATATATTGAGATAATCTTTTTTTTTTTTTTATTTTAATCTGTTAGTATAGTGAATTACATTGACTGATTTTCAGATATTAAACCAACCTTGAATTCCTGTAAACCTGCCTGGTTATGATTTTTTTAAATCCCAACAACTTTTGAAAATGCTTTGGCTAAGATCAAGAAGGATGGGCATATTGCAAAATCCCATAGACATATTTCAGTGCTCTTCTCATTTGCCCTATTAGTGGCACATAGTTCATAACTTCCTCATTTATTTAAATATTCTCTTCTCCTGGCTTCAGCAATTTCACTGCTAGCACCCCAGGCCATGTCACATCCTATTGTATCTGAACTCCTCCCCCAGGCTTCTCAATGGCTTTTCTGTGTCTACTCTAAGAATCTACTATGTGGCAAATTATGTTCTAGGGGCTGCATGTAAAATAGTGGGTATAAACACAGGCTCCTCTCGCACATCTCTCAAACTCCTTCATCATTTCTCTAAGGGAAGCTCCATCCTGGCACCCTGACTAGCATACAGGTATCTACGTAAGCCAAGCAGGTAAAGGCTCAAATGCAGCTAATCTGAGTCTTGGCAGAAGGCCTTGTGCTCCTCCTGGATCAAAATAGGATAGAGACACGAGAGGCATGATGTTGGATGATGCTGGAGCCCTCCCCCACTCACCTCCTTATCCCCTGGGAGGCTGTCATGAGACAGTTCCCTGTAGCCTCTGCTTCTAAAGTGGTATGGAGCTTTCTGTCAAGAACAAAACTGCAGAATCTATAACCACATAGCTGTACTCTAGAATTGCCTCCTCAGTGACAGAGCATCCCACAACTTGTGTGGTAGTCTTCTGGCCCCTTTTTTTCCACTGTCATCCTTTTGGTGTTTGGGACAAGGACCTAGGGAATTGGTCCCTTTTCCTACTTTTCTTTTCACTGTCTGTTTAAGTATTTCACTGTCAGAACATGAAAGTAGTCCATTGTGTCTTTACCAGTCAAATCAGATAGTCCTTGGCCTTGCCTTGTCTCGTGTGTGTGCTTGACAATTTCCACCTCTCATGCAACAGAGTCTGTGACAACTTTAGCAAGGTGACATGTTCCAATTTAAGAAATGACCTTTTTTAGCAAAGGTCAGTGAGGTCCCTGATTTTCCTCTTCTTATACAGAGGCACTGCTGATAGATACCTGGGGGAAACCACTTCTGCATGGCGAGAGTGCCCCCTGCTCTTCTAAGGCACATAAAGCATCACAGAAAGGGGCCTTGTCGGTGTGATTGCTATCACACAACGAGGCCACTGGGCACCAGAGGGTGGATTTTTTCCTCTCCTACAGTTATTTCTCTTATATGCTTTTGTTGTCCCATATTTTTCATTCCATTTTAAATTTTAACCCATGAATTGGACTTCATTATGAGTTCATCTCAGCTTAGAGACTCTTATGTTTACTGTTTACTTTGCTCTCAATTTCTTCTTTCATCTCAGAACTTTCTCTTGAAATTATTTACTTCCTGAAGTTTACATGTTTGAATTTCCTTTTGTGAGTGTCTGAGGAGAGTAAAATATTTCAGTGCATATTTTTCTGAAGACACAATTATTTCATCCTTGCTTTTGAATGACAGAATTTTTGGGCAATTATTTAGAATTTTAAAAGTAGCGTCCCACTATCGTTTAGCTTCCACAGTTATGGTTCAGCAGTTAGTTGCAAGTCTAATATTTATTTTCCGGTATGCAACCTTTCTTTTCTCTGGGGCGGCTTTGCAGAGCTTCTCTTTATAATTGGTAGTGTTCCATTTGATTAAGGTACAGTTCAATGCATATGTCTGCTGAGGTATCCTGCTTGGGATTCATGGACCTCCCGAATATGAGAACCAGTGTATTTTTTGCTGTTGTTGTTTGCTTGTTCCAACCTTGTCTCTTGGTTTACTGCTTCTCCCTCACTTTCTCTATTATCACCTCTTGGAGCTCTGATAAAGCATATATTAGACTCTCTCACTCTCGCATCCATGTTTATTAATCTGCCTTTCATATTTTCAATCTTTTTTTCCCTTGCCCTTTCTGCTGCATTCAGTTCCATCTTCCAGTTCACCACTTCTCTCTTCCACTTTGGTTAATTGTTTTTTGATCCATCAATGAGTTCCTAATATAAATTATTATATTTTAATTCTAAACTTTCTATTTGATGTTTTTTTTCAAATTTGCCTGATACTTTTGGGTAGTCTCTTGTTACCTCTTCAATTTTTAATGCCCGATTTTATTTCTTTTAAACATGCTAAGGCACTCGTTTCATATTCTATAAACGATAACTCTGGAATCTGCATTCTTGGTGGGTGTCAGCTAGCTGTTCTGCTAGCTGTTGTTTATTGGAGTTGTTTTTGCATATGTTTTAATTTTGAACTGATGTCTCTCAGAATGACTTCTCTGGAAATTTTTGATACAATTAAAAGACCAGTTCTTCAGTGTGACTTTGGTCTCCCCCATGAGTATGTGTGAGTAATTCTCAGAGGAGGTATGCGACTGCTCTAGCTCAGTGTGGACCTAGCACCCTCCCTCAGGGTACATGGCCAAGTTCACTTCTCCATATGGACTTTCCTTTCTTATCATTTCTGGCCTCTCAGGAATTCTCTAATTTTTCTGATTCCTCAAATGTGCATTTAAAAAGATTTTTAAAATTTAGCAGTGGTATAGCAGGTTTGCCAGCCCTTTGTTGACCTTGTAATTCATGTTATATATTTAAACTTAAAAGCTGATTGTAGCATAGTGTGGCTGCTTTCCCATATCTTCCCCCAACCTCCCTGGTAATAGCCTGGACCTCTCTACTCATGTAATAGATTAAGGGCATAGCCAAGGGACTGCATATCAATAATAGTGAAATGTGTTTTATATATTCTGCTTTTCTATAATATGTTTAACAAAAAGCTTTGAATGCTAATAAAAATGTTTTTAAAAATGCATCGTTCTTGGGGAATCCCCAACCTCCAAATGTATTTTGGGAACTAGATGATTTTAAGAGATTAATCCTCCCCCTGCATGGAAGAGCACAATTCTGGTTTAAAAAATTCCAATAACTCCCATAGATAAGCAAAAGTAAACTCAACCTGAAGCAAACAGAAAATTAAAATTAATGTTAAACAAACTGAGTTTAGTTAGAGTTTAGCTTCTAGAAGGCAGGATTTGATGTGTGCAAACTCCAAAACTAGTCTGTCTGATCATTAGAATCACTGATAGATTGAAGAAGAAAAGAAAAATACTCATTTTAAATGTTTTAATGCAGACTTTCTAAGGACTGGTATTTAAGAGACGCTGTTTATGAAGAATAGCAACAAAAATCTGACCCAGTGAGATGATATCCACTAACCATTCCCGGTTTGTGAATACACTTTACGTCATTTTGCTAAACACTGGGCAAACGTGCATTTAGAAGGAGTCACTCACTGAGTCAAGGTCAGGCTCTGGGCTGCAGGGCCCAGGCTGACTGAGTGTGTGGGCATGGGAGGCCAACAGTGGCTCCGGGAGAGCTGCCAGTGGATTTCAGGGCAGAGGAGATATCCCTAGGAGCAGCAAGCTAAGTGTGATGTAAAGGGGGCAGAACTCTAAATTAACCCAATTAGCCCAGCCGTCACTGAGCCAAGTCCTTTGGTGCCTGTGCCCACGTTCTGCCGTGGTGGCCAAAGTTGCACTCTAGTCAGGTATTTATTGTGCTGCATATGAGGGAGGATGTCTTAGAATTAATTAGCTGTCAACAGTGATATATTTAAAATACCTGAGATCTTAAAAATCTGATATCACTTAATTATAGTTAAAATGTGGTTTTAAATCCTGTTATAGTTTGCTAATTTCTTGCTGAGTTAGTTGAATTACTATTACTGTGAGCTTTTTAGTAATGGAAAGTTTAAAGTGAATTTAAGACACACTCATCTACATTTTAAATGGCAGTACTGCTCAACCTATCCTATTCATTTCTAGCAAATAGTAACTACATCTAATAGAAGTAAAATATATTGAGTGTGATTAATCTCGTTAAGAATTAGCTAAAAATACATTCATATCCTAAAGGAGGGCACATTTTTTTTCGAGGGTAGTATAAATATTGGCATGACTGCTCTGCCTTCTCTAATCGTGGCCACGTCTGCATTTCCAGCCCAGAAATGGGCTATGGGTGGGTGGCCATAGAGCATCTAAGATCTTTGAGAATGAATGGTGCTGTTTTTGTTTACTTTTTATTATTTGATCATTGAAGGGAGTTATAAAACGAGGTCTGGCATCTTGCTGGGTGGTGGGTGAATCTGGATGCTTTCTTCTGGGCATCTCAGGTGCTCTGCCTGTGACTTCATGAATCTAGACCCACTTAGCAATTCCAGTGCTACTCTTCAATTTTGGGGTGATGAAAGGCTGAGAGAATTGAAGACTGACTTTGGCACCGAGAGCACTGTGCTAAAATTTCACACCAGCTGACTTAGGTGGAGCATGCTGGAATCTCGGCCAAGAGCACATTTGTGCCAATGAGGCCAATGCAAGGCACCCTGGAGCAAGGTCTCTGGTAAAGGAGACGTCTGGCTCAGAGCCTATTAGGATATAGGAACTGAATTAGCTTCACCTGCATAGCACTCACCCCATAAAATTCATTTCTGCTCTCTCTAACATTAGTGAGATAGGAAAAGCCTCTTCTCTACTTCCAAGGCATCAGCATAGTAACATTGATGACACAGGATCAGCTCCTGTGAATGCGAGAGAGTTCACCTACACTATAATTTATAATTGGCCTACTCAGGGGACCTAAATCTTTTTTGCGAGAAAACTAGAGTAGTTTGAGCTTTCAAAGATGTTCCTTTCAGGCTTGCATTGACACAGAGAAGGTTTGAAAGAATCTGTTTGCATCTAATTCAGACTTCAGCATTCTACTCTGAAAAGACCCAAAGAAAAAAGGAAAGAAGAAGGAAAAAAAAACCCTCAAGTTTCTATCAGGCCTTTGTGGGACACTGGGATTTGCTGGCATGAGACAGACATCATTGTATCACTGCATGGGGGGAAGGATGAAGAGGTCCCCCAAATATTGCTGGCAAAGCCCCAGATGGGTGCCATTTACAGCAGCCCCCACAGCAGGCTCTCTGCTTTCTGGGGTAACGCGGGCCTCCGGTGGGAGCCCGTCGCATGCCGCTGCGTTCGCAGCCTCCACCGATGGGTGCTCGACTAGCACTAATTCAGAACAGCGGCCTGGGGAGCTCTCTTTGAGAGTCACATACATACCAAATGATTCCACTGCGGATGGCTTTATTGCGATGAATGCCAGGGAGGCTTTATGGATGGGAAACATAAAGACACTGGCTGCGTTCCGAGCCGCTCTGCTCAGCAGAGGCTTTTCAGAGGCGGCTGGAGCCGGGTGTCACGGGCGAGGAAGGGAGAAAGGCTGGAAGGTCTGATTAGGGCCGAGGGGACGGTGTGAATCCAAGGTTAGCTGAACCCAGATGCTGACGGATGGGCACGGAGGTAGCGGTCGACCACGTGCTTGCGCAGGCTCGGGTGCGTGCATGGGCCTCCCCGCGCTGATGATGACAGCCTGGCAGCAAAGGCACCCCGGGAGCGCTGGGCAACCTCCCGCCAAAACTTGGTCTCTAAGACCTCCTCCTTGAAGAAATGGCTGTTTCTAGGGCCGGGGCAGGAACATACGAGTGGTAGTTCCAAAACGTAAGGAAGTTCTCAAACCCAAAACTGTGGGAGTCTCAAAGGCAGACAGCAGGCAACTGGAAGGGCTCTCAGAGCCAAAGCTGCAACGGTCGAACAAGAAAATAAATAGTTAGTGGATTGTAGCCCAAAGTACGCAATAAATATCCATGAATCCATACTGAGAAGTAAACGATTGAATAAATAGATAAAAGGAGGAGAGAAGAGACAAATCTCCCCGCAGAAGAATTCCAAATAATTTGCGTAGATACTCTGCCCTCAAGGAGGTGGATCAGAGCACCCCGGAAGTGTGGGCTTCCATGGTAACTTCCCTCCAAACGGGATAGGATGGAAGGTAGAAAAGTAACTTTACAGCAGAAACACCTGAGAAGCCACCTCAGCCACGTAATCCAGACCAATCAGCAGAGGTGAGTCACCGTGAGAGTGGTGCTCTGACCTCACCAATTGAGGGACGTCCTGCAAAATACCTCACCAGCGCCCCTCAAAACTGAGAAACTGCCAAGGCCGAGAGGAGCCGAAGGAGACATGGCAACTAAATGTAGAGTGGAGCTCTTGATGAAGTCCTGGGACAGAAGGGAAATCAAGGAAACTCAAATGAAGTAAGGAGTTTAGTTAGTATTAGCAAGTCAATATTGGCTCAATAATTGTAGCAGATGGACTATGGACATGTGGCATGATCACACTGGGGGATACAGGTATGTGGACATGGGGACTCTGTATCACCTTCACAAGTTTTCTGAAAAATTAAAACTGTTCTATAAAACAAAATTATTTAAAGAAAATAACTATGGGAGACATGGGGGCCTCACATACTAAGGAAAGAGGTTTTGAGCAGAGTGACACGATAAAAATAACCCTTTAGGACGTCTTGGCTGTGGTGTGCAGAATGGTGTGGGTGCAGGTAGACTGGAGGGAGGGAACCTGCTCTCGGGGCCCTGGGGCTGGCTCCAGCCTGGGTTAGGCGCCTGCACGGGGCATGGCCGAGTCTCTCCTGACTTGGGAGAAAGCCACTTGGGTGCCAAGATACCCCGGGTTATGACTGTGTGACTTAAATGCAAAGCAAATGTGGAATAAAACATAGGGATATTAAAAATTTTAATGTTCATGATGAATTTTTTAACGTCTTCATAACTTTAAAACCAAGGAGATCGCAGGGGCCGTGTTTCTTGTAGGCTCTCAGAGCTGACTGGCAGCTGGGAAGGCTGAGGGAGCTACTTGCCCTCGTTTCCACAGCGGGTCCTGGAGATGTGGCTTCCTTTCCACCATCCCTACCTCAAGCCATGCCTCCGAACATCTCAAACATCTCCTGCTTTCCTCATCTTCTCTCATAAATCACTTGCGGTTTTGAAGGGTTTTAATAGAATGCCCATGTTCCTGAAAATTAGGAAATTGTCACCATGTTTTGCAAAGCTTCACTTCCTCTGGGGATTCATTGGCAAACAAGGAGAAATTTATGCTATTGGTTTCAAAACAAAAACATGTCTTTCCTTCTACTGTAGATCGTATCAGCTGCTTACCAATGAGTCAGGTTTGGAAGCAGACGTGGCTTTTGTTCAAAAGGCACCCAGTCTTCAAAGGGACCTGGCAATGCTTGTATTTTAGTCATTTCTATGAACTCACTTGGAAGCCCTATTGGCCTTAGCCCAGAAAACTCCTCTCTCTACATGTGCACACAGCTCTCTGCGAGACCCCTTTGCTTTGTGGACCTCAAAGTGCCATGTCTCCAGCCAAATTTGGTAAAAAAGAACCAAGGATCTGATTGCTAGATATAGACACACTTGGAAAAAAATGATCTTGAGTTTTAGTTTTATAGCCCAAATAATTTTTAGCTGGAGAAAATAATAGAAATGAACAACAGACATAAAACTTTAGCCTGTGTAAATTAAATGGTTCTGCTGCATTAACTTCATAAAACCATAATCCTCTCCTCCATAAACTATTACATGCACTGCAACATATCTGATTTATGGGGTGTGGAATCGATGGGAAAAAATTAATGCTTGAAAAACATATTAGAGACATTATTGAACAGATTTTAATTGAGATTTGATTTCAAAGCCCCTTATCCTCATGATTAATGGATTCTACCCCTCGACTCCAGCAGCTGAAAAGAGAGTCTTTAATATGACAATTAAGTATCTGTCTTTAGATTTTATGTAGCTTTCCCCACACACACCCCAATCACTTCATCAGTACAGTGTGGCTTTTGTGCAGATTAAATTGAGACTCAATTTTCTCCATTTTCCAGCACTTACTTATGTTTTATGACAAGCACTAAATCAATTTTATGCTATTATTGATTTTTTCTTAAATGGACACAAACCATTTCGCCTTTTGCCCTTCTTTTCTACTTTCCTTCCCTTTCCTTTTCTCACTGTATGCTTGATATATGGCCAGCTAAAGAAATTTCTAATGTTTCCTGAGATTTCCACAGGTCGTGCCAATTCATTCCGTTTTTACAACATCAGAATTGACAAACTTAACCTGGAATTCCATCAAAGCTTATATATTGTTGTACTGTGACAAGGGTTGTGAGTTATTGGTGTTTTTTTTTTCTTCCTTTTCCTTCTGAAACAAAAAAGCCTCAAGGTTAATTCATTTCCCTGTAAGTTCTGGCAAGATTTCTTTTATAATATTGCCTAAATTTTTTTGAAGAGAAGCCTGAGCTGTAATTTTTCTAACGTCCTTGAAGTCTAATTAATATAGCAATGGAGGAAGAATCTATTTCATGGCTTGCAGGGGAAAGGGTATTATCTGCAAGGAGCAATAATTCCTCCGAGATGTGTGGCGACAGCTAGTTGTATGCAATGCAATTAAGAAGCTCCCAGATCTTTGGGGCTTTATCCTCTATGACCTATGGCAAAAATTAACTGCTGCCTTGGGCAAAAGAAGTAAGAAGAGGTAAATAATTTGTAATCAGATAGCGTTTTTCTGAGTGAAGAATTATATATGAAGAAAAAACAGCTTGCAATACAGGTTGCTATGAAGGTTCGACATTTTAGTGTTTCAACTCCTTGCCTTTGAAAATATAATCACATATAAATATGCATGTTTTCTTTATATGTAAATGAAAGACATACAAATAAGTACAGCTATTATACTCAATTCTATAATCAGCAATTTTATGTACTTTATTCAAAAAGATTAGCAGGTAAGCTCTACATAAATAGGAAGAGAACATGCAATTTATTTTATACCTATAAAAATATATGATACATATCATTACCTTTCAAAAGTAGTTGTATAATAATGTTTTCGACAAAATTTTAAAAAATTATATAATTTGCAAATCAAAATAAATACTATCTTTATGTAACATGAGTTGACCCTATAACTTTTGGAGGAAAAAGTAAAAAAGAATTTTCTCAGTAAATATTCTCAAGAATACTATTATAAAATACAATAATGTAAAATGCTCTCTATTGGATTTTAAGTTAGCACACTAGGGTGCTCAATAGCACACAGGTGGAAAAAAAAAACACATTTTTTTTAGCGTTTTCTATAACCTTAAGGATGAATTATCAGTGTTTGGACGCCCACAGGTTCCTCTCACGTTGAAATGTTGCAATGTTGACGTCCCAGGTGTATATTGCCGCCGGCCGGCCGCCCACCCTGCAGCCCCTGCCTGCACAGGGCAGCCTGCAGGTGCGTGGAGCCCGCAGGTGCATGGTCTGCACTGTCCAGGCTGAGGAGGGAGAGGCGCAGGGTCCTGCGGCCGCTGCTGAGCCGCCCGCGAGGCTGACGTGCGTGTCACGGGCCCTCCACCTGGCCTTTCCCTGGGGCTGAGAGTAAGAGCTGGGACTCCTGAAGCTGCGCCTGCCCTGCCTGCTCCATGGAGAAGCTTTCTTGGGAGCAGGGTTCGCTGGAGAGGCCACACATTCCTAGGGCAAGACAAAATATTTGCAACAAAAGTGGTAAAGGATCAGTGCCCTCAACTTAGAAAGAACACCTGTAAATTAAGGCAAACAGAAGCAGAGAAAAAAATGGGCAACAGATCAGAAATTATAGTTCCCAGAAGGAAAATTATAAATGGTGACAATGAAAAACGAGTCCCGACTTACTTATCTGTTTCCATTTTTGAGTGAGCTGCTAAAGCCACTTGGTTGACTTGATTTCTTCCCTTAGGTACTTACATTCAGAGATTCATGCATCCATTCCCTAAACCCTTACTGGGTGTCCATACCACAGAAATGAACAAACAGGCAAACATACCTGTCTTCCCAGCACTGAAATTCTGACAAAGGGATATAGATGAAAGACAAAATAAATAAGGTATATGTATTAGACAGTGACAGTGCTGTACAGGGAAAAAAGGGAGGAAAGGGGAACAGAGATTAAGGGGGTTGTCATTAAAAGAATTAAATAGCAGAAAATCTAATTTAAGAAATATATTCTACTAAAGAAATATATTCTTTTAAAAACGTGGTCAAAATAAGCACCCATTTACAATACCATGCAACCAAAATTAGTCTGAAGAATTCAGCTGGTACCAAAACTGGGCAGCGTGATATGCATATTCTTCAGCAAAAAAAAAAAAAACTAGTTTTTTTTTTAATCTTTAACTCCATATAAATCAAAGTTGCGTGTGATTTGACCAAAGTTTGCATCTACTTTTTCTCCACAGCTCCAACCAACCAGCTAATTAAGGCAAGATGGTGGTTTTATATTTGAACGAATTAGGCCACTGCTGTTTGGCAAATGGAGCAAAATATTGATTTGTGTCAATTGGGAGGAAGACGCGTGGGACCTTTAGGAGGTTTACGGAGGACAGCCTGGCGCGGGCCCTCCAAACCCGCACGGCCACCAGCAGGCCCAGCGCGCCTCCCGCGCGGAGGGGACGGCGCCTCCGCGCCCTGGGCCCCCTCGCTGCCTGCGGGCCGGCTCCCGCCCGCGCCCACGCGGCACACACGCCTCCTGCCGGGAGCGTGGGCTCCAGCCTCGCCGGTGCCCGGGCCCCTCGGCCGCGGCCGCCGTCCGCCCTGGCTCTGGGCTGCCCTGGCAGGTCATTGTCTCTGTTATTTCCCGAGGTCCGCACAGCGGTGCTGGAACAGGGACGGACTCCAAGGGACCAGGAGGCACCACGGGCCTGGCCGGGGTCCGACGCCGGCGTTCCCACGGACGGCCTGTGACCCCTTTGCTGGAGCCCCTGCCCCCCCCCCAAGGGCACGGTGTCCCCCGAGGGGCCCCAAGAGATGAGGCCGCAGCCCCTCTTAGCCCCGGCGGCAGCAACAGGGAGCGCCAACGAGGAGACACTAAGCTGAGCGGGGACAGGAGGCGGGCAGGGCCCACCTCGGCGCAGCTGGCGTGGGAAGCTGCCCGCCTCCGCGGTGGGAAGGCTGCGCCGCGATTACCTCGCGCTCCCTGTAGAGGCAGCCAGCCAGCCTCCCGGCCCAGCTTTTCCGTTTGGTGCTAATCTGCTCCTATCAGTTTTAATAGCCCCATGCTGGATTCAGGAGGTATTATGGATTGTACAGCAAGCATATTGTCATTAAATTAAATTTTCAGAACATTCCCCAGCTCATCACAAATACCACAGAGAGTAATCATAATCAGTTCTCAACACATGTGTAATTGCCTTCAGCTGGCGTTTTTTACAGTTGACATTGTTCAGCAGTGATAAGGTGATTGGTGATTTGAATACACAGCTTGTTTCATAGCTGCCGTAATTGAAATATGGTATGTGTGAATGGAAGATTACATTAAGACCAGGATAATCACCTGACATGCAAGTAATTGAGTCTACAATCTGCCACTGGGTCTCTCAGGGAGGGCTGAAATGAAAAGAAGCCATTAGCAGATTACATCACTGCTGGCTCGCCTCTGCGCCACGGTGCCAGGCTGGCACCCGGACCGTGGCTGAGTGGGCTGGCCGGGCCCACAGGACACGGGAGGGGCTGGCCGCCTTGGCTCCTCGGGACGCCAGGAGGGGCCCAGGACAAGCACTCTGCCGATGAGAGCATCGTGGGTCCGTGCTCCCTGGCCCTGCACAGCTTCGTTCCAAGTGTCCGGCTCCCCTGCCCCTCCCTCCCCTGGCCTCGACCCGTCTACCAACTGCAGACCTACGCAGGCCCTGCTCGGTTCTGCTGGGTGCAGAGACCACCTCAGAGAGACTAATTGGAGGACGTCAGAACAAACGTTCCTTCCCTGAAGTCATGGGAACTTCACACAGAAAAGGAGACTCCAGAGCATGGAAGTCAAATATCATCATTATCCAAAGCTGGGAGGCAAAACTTCACTGTTTTTTTCCGTGGGTTACAGCTAACCATACCGTGCTCGGCATCGCTGCCTTCTGCTGGAGATGCTCCTGCCAAGCTGTTTTTTTCTCAGTTCTGCACCAAATAATGAAAGTGTAAAATAATTGATGGCACAATTCTTGTCGTACTATAAATACGCATTACAAATCCTAGACATGAAAGCCTAGCTGAAATGAATTATATTGAATTAAAGACCTGAAGCCACCTGGAAAGATATTGCTTATTTATTGCTACATATAAAATTTGGACAGTAATGTTAGTTTAAATATTATTTATAAACTGTGGGTATACAGAAACCATACATAACTGTTTTCTTTTTCACAGAAAAAAAAAAAAAAATGCCTGGGCATTTTGTTTTTACAAAATCTTCCCCTAACCCATCCATCCCCCATCTATACCTTATTAAAATTGCAAATACCATTGCATTTAAAGAGCTGAGTTCACCATTTAAAAATACGCTAAAACATAGGACATGGAAATGCAGAGTGAACGCAGGCATAGCATTTTAACGGACGTCCTCTGTAAGACGGAAGGGCCACCAGACACACACAGCTGAGAGGGGGATCTGGAAAGGGTCTTCATCCTTGGTGCTGTCTGCCTTGGTGGCTCGCCAGCCGGTGCCTGTCCTCAGAGGATTTGCTGTCCTGGAGTGAAAGTAAATCATGCGCACAAATAGCCATAATCCAATATAGAAAGCGCTAACGGCGCGCTGGAGCTGTTCCTGGAGAGATTTTTGGAATGAGGTCCTTTTCTAGACAAGGAACCCAGCCTGCTTCATGCACCGAGCGCGGTGCAGGGGAAGCGGAAAGCGCGTGGGCACTGCCACCCGCGCCCACGGCGCCGCGGCGGGTCTGCCTGCCCAGCCTCGAGCCTGCGCCTGGTGTGTGCAAAAGCCGGCGCCGCGGCTCTGGGTTTGCTTTCCCCAAACCCGGACTGAGACTTGGCAAAGGTATGAAACCGTGACCTGAAACCACGTCTTCCTTCTGCTCCACTCGGAACAGCGGCCGCGCGGCTCGCGCGCCTGGGGCAGCAGGAGTGGGCGCCGCAGCGTCGCCTCCGCCATTTGCAGCCCCCTCTGTCTCCTCATGCGGTGTCCCCCACGAGGCCTCGTCAGAAGGAGCTGTGTGTGGGATGAGTGAACGAATGACAAGGAAGAAGCAGAAACCTCGAACTTATAAACGTTTATAGAAAAATAACGTTTGCTCCTCCTGGCCAGAGTGGACCTACCTAAATCTCATGGATTTTAAATTCATGGTAAAGGAAAATCACTTTCCAGGGTCTTCATCTATTGATGGCACAGAATAGTGGAGGCGGACGCTTCTGAGCTCTGGAAATGCCCTGCAGAGATTAACGGGCTGCGCCTGGCAACACCTCCTGGCAGCGCGCGGCGAGGGCTTCAGAAACCCTGGTTCTATGGAGGGCGGCCAAGGCTGGACTCGAACCCAGAGCTGGGCTGCAGCTGGGACCCTCTGGGGACGCTGGCAGGGCGAAGCCTGCGCGGCAGGGCGGAGGGAACCTTCCTTAACGCCTATTGCGGGTTTTACGGTCACCATTTCATTCCATCGTCATCAGAAACGTGGGTCGCACTTCCATAAAACTTGTGTGCGCGGGAACCTGAGCCGGGTTGGGGCTCCCACGCACTGCGCGGGCACAGCCCCTGCTCCGAGGTGGGGGCAGTGCTGGGGCGAGGGGCCCACCAGGTACTTTAATAAGATCCATACGGTTTGGTACCAAGAAACACGGTCAGGGCAAAGCCCTTGGCCCCCACCGCCGACCCCACTATTTTCACGTGTAGAAATCATGGCCTTCCACTCTCCAAATTACTTTACTTCTGCGAGAAAATTTATTTAAACCTGACTTGCATGTGCTCTATGTAGGCTTTAAAAGTCTACAAGTAGCAAAGCTTTCCATGATTTTGAAGATTTTGTCTTCCAAACCAGCCATATTTCTTAAGAGTAATGTGGTTTCCCCATCCTATTAAGTAAAGACATAGAATCTACTAACCCACTACTTCTTTCCACAAGAGGCCGGGTATTGCCACTTTGAATTACCATTACAATTGAAAATCGAGATGCTTAATATTTCAGTGAGCTGTCCAAGTCTACCAAAGCAAATTTCCTTTTGGGGGGCGGCAGGCATCTTACTTTGTTTCTCTCTGTTTCAGCTTCTTTCACTGCAAAATGGGCTTCCTAACGTAACTGCGTCCTGGAGATGTTATGACTTTTATTATACTCATTCTATTATTATTTCCAAATCACCCTCAGAATACAGAGACGGGGGGGGGTGTTCTAATTGGCTTAGGGAAATCGGTTCTTCCTCCTTAGCTATTCCAAAGACAAAAGAAAAGTGTCTTTCCCATATCCTATCTCCATATCTCTATATTCATTTGAGTCTGCCTTCAGGTCCAAGGTTAAAATAATAATCAAAGCATCCGCACTGTTTTGCTCCAAAGCGCGACCCCACTGGCTTGCTTAGAAACCAGGCACGGTGTTCTCCACAGTCAACTCCACTTTGGGGTGCTCTACCACCTGGGGGTTGCCATCGTTCTTTCCAGTAGACCCTGGACCACCAAGTAAGATGCTGCCCTGGTTTCTGCCCCTGCTTGCTGCATCCCCTATAACCTCTTTTAGGCCGTTTCTTCAACTGGGAAGTGGAGCTCATCACATCTCCCCTGCCTACATCACCTACTGGTGGGGGAGACTTCTAGAAGGTGTGGTTATAGGAATCCTCGCGGACTCCATTGTTTGCAGTGGCAGTTTGGCAGCTCTGTGCTGCCTTTTGAGTCTTTGTGTCTTAGAAGAGGAAACTGTTGAAGTACACTAACCGGCCTGGATCATATTTAATAGAAGAGACCACTCGCATCGATAACAGACGGAAGGCGAATCTGGGTGGCCCCTCGGGCTCACACTGGACTTTTCCCACTGAGGTCGGCAGGAGAGGTGGTCCTGAAGTCGTCATGACCTTGGGCCCGATCGAAGAGGCCCGATCGAAGCTGAAAGTATTGATGGGAAAAAATCCCAGGAGAACTTAAAAAGCTATTTCTCCTCCTTGAATCAGAAGTCAACAGGATTTCCCAGTGGCCTCTGTCAGGCGGAGGTGGTAATAGATCTGACTGCCCAGGCAGACCACAGTGCCACAGCAAGGCCCTGGGAAGACTTCTCAGGGCACTCACAGGAGAGAACTCTCGTGGAGACCGTTGGTTGTTCATCGTCCGCAACATGGAGTCTAACCCAAATTAATTCTTCATCGAGGAGGAGACAAAAATAAAAACTTGGGTTACTCTTCTCCTCTTTTTATGGAATTTTCTCTTCCAATATAGTTCTCTCTCAAATGCATTCTTCAAAACTTGAAAGAAATTAGTCTTGTTCTGTTCCATTTTGTTTTGTTTTGTTTTTTTCTGACAAGCTGACAGTCACATCTCTGGTTTGTTTCATCATAAAGTAGCAAAGTTTTACAACATACAAAAAATACAGTAGTACTACATGACACTGTCAATATCATTTATAGCACAATTTTACACAAAGGCAGAAGTGTCATAAAAGAGAAATAACTTCTATCAACTGCCCTAAAATGACTTCTGTCATAAATAAGTCAGATTTCTGAAAGAAAACCAATAAAGTCCTAGCAAATACAATTTTTCCCACTAAATAATCACCCTGACCTTTTTCTATAACATTAACCCCTGAAAAAAAAAAAAGAAAGAAAAAAAGAGCTAGCAAGATGAGTTGATCCTTGACGAGGCAAATCTCGGTCTTGTTTCTCAAACGGGATTAGGAAAAGTTGGTGCCAACCTGGATGGGTGGCCAGGCAGTGGAGAGGTGAAAGGCCCCAACCCGAAGGCTCTGCTGGTTTACGAATGACCTGCTGGCTTGTTATTCCTTTCATAATTAAGTGGCCACCAAAATATTTCTATCCCTGCCACACCGCACTGGCAGGTAAACTCCCAGCCATGCCTCCGTATTTACTTGTGCTTGTTACCACACACAGACACACATGCACATGCACACACACATGTAAAAAGCTCACACAGGCACAGCTCCTAACCCCGTGTTGTGGTCAGCCTCTGGGTGGCTGGGAAATTGCTAAGCGGCACTTATCTCCACAGAGGCGGGTGTGGCTGGCTGGCCACTGAGTGAGACGGCAGGGGCCGGATGACTGAGTGTGCTAGCCCAATGAGTGTGCAAGACTCACCTGTGTTCTCTACAGTCCTTCTGTAGGGTATGGCTGACTCCTTTATGAGGGTGTATTGTTCAGATGGATTTGGGGAGAAAAATCTATGAAAAGCTGTGCTCTGAAGAGCCCTTCGTGTACAAACAAGCAGGCAACATGCTCTTTTGTAATTGCTATACCAGGTTTGAGTGCATGGCCCTATGAGCTTGTGGACACATATATGTGCAATGTGAAGTATTTGAACTATTTGAAAATGAGATGCCTCTTTAAAGGCTGGCAAGAACTTTCAGATTCAGGGATGTGTGTGTGTGTGTGTGTGCATGTGTTGTTTCCAGGTCTGGAAAGGTTTGGGAAGAGGGAAGTTGAAAGGAGCCATTTGCCTTTTCTTTTAAAAGCTGAGACTCATTGTTCCAAGTGAGTTATATTTTGCATTTTATTACAATACATTTATTTTATGTTTAATTTTGTAATAATTTTTTTCTGTTATATTTCTTTATTATGAAAAGCAATGTGTCTGTTCAAACGTGTCTTTTCACAGTGCAACAGAAAAAATAAATTAAAATTCATAGCGATAATTATAGGCAAGTACTAAAGTATTTTGTTTCGATTTACCAGCTTAGTTTACAACCTTCAATCACTCTTTGAATAAAATTTCCAAAATAATGAGAAGAGCACCTTGGAATTTTTACTTAAAAATCTCCTGCCTTATAAGACAATATTTCAAAACTGTACATATTCCTTAATAGGCACTCTTCAATTTAGAGAGAATTTAGAGGGAGCTCCAAGCCAATTTGAATCATGTTTGGAGGGTAATATTTTCAAATGTTTCTTGTGAGATTATGAGATATTAACCAATGTAATTGGAAATGTTTTACATGCTGAATTGAAAATCACACTTTTAATTTTATTCTCAACACTTTATCTCTGATTGTAAACGTGGGAAGTGCCTTGCCAAACTGAGCTCATTTGACTTACATTCTGTTTAGGAGATATTTAGTTCGTGTAATCTCTTTGTCTTTCCTGTCCATATCAGAGACACAGGAAATGGTTATTAAATAAACATGAATTAAAACAAAAATTTTAGTAACACTTGAAATATCCACATCATTTTCTGGCATTGAGCAAAGCAACCAACTTCAGCCTGCAAAACTAAACTCTCACCTCACCATTCTGTGAATTGCAAACTGTTCTGATAGGTTGCAGAATTAAAGATTGCAGATTAATACAAGCAACAATATGAAGCACTACTTTGCAAGTAATGAAAATTTTAATAGCTAGTTTTGTCTATAAAATGGAGAATGAAAATTTGAGCACATTTTGACAAAAACTTGGATAAGAATCCCTTTTTTGTTTTATCCTCTCATTGCCTTTTCATGATGAGTGCAAATGTTACTCCATCTTTCCCTGCCTTTGCAACAGTGAATTCATAAAAGCATTTAAAGAACTATCCCTCTGATGGCAAAGTGACTTGTGTTTTTGGATATAGTAGCATATCTTCTTGGATTCACCTTCGATTACACATAGTTAATTTTATATATACATATATATATATTTTTTACTCAGAGCAAAGAAAGCCACAAACCCTATTTTCATCCTGTTGAATTCCAAAGATTTCACATAATTTAAGTCATCAAATTAATGTTATAGGTACACTGACTCATCGTTCTTGTGATAAGCAATGGTATAAATTATATTCTCACAGCAGCATGCTTTGCTAACATGTTTGTTGCAATGTCAGTTATTGCAATGATTGTTTGTCTTGTCCTTCATGTGGTGCCTTATTCTGAGGTATATCATCATTGTCAGATTCATATTGTATTCTCATATTTCTTCCTAAAGCATTAAACTATCCAATTCCTACAGCGAGGATCTGCTTTTCTTGTTTCTATGTATATATGATTTGTTTCAACTTTTTTCTTGTAACTTGTCAGGGAACATAGAATGAGTTATACAATATTTCATTATCAAAAAAATCATTAACAACTTGGAAGACATTGATTGCCATAAAAGGTAAATCTCCTTGATTAAAAAAAAAGGAACAAAAAACTTCTGATTATTTTTTTTATGTCTTCAGGTGACTTTGACTGTTTTCGGCACTTTGTTTCCATCTCATCTACTGTTACCAGTTGAATTATATAAGGACTTCACTGCCCCACAATATTACTCAGGAAGGTTTGGAAGTCCACCCAGTAGGAACAGCTACAAATGCTGGGTAAAATATAGCCAACATCCTCTTGAAGAAATGATCTCAATTTGTACAAAAGTAAGTGCAGCACTGAAAAATTAGGAGGCTGCTGAAACCCATCACAAGGAGCACATGATGGAGCTGTGCCCTGCCCTGGGGGCAGGAGGAGAGGGGAGAGGGTTGCTAGGTGATGAGGTTGGAACCGAAGTCCAAAAAGGGCTGAACCTTCGATAACATGTGCAAGAACGAAATCAGTCTGTCTAGTATTGGGAGAAAACGTCTTTGGAATTTGTAACCAAAGGCTGTGTCGCATGTTGCTTTGGGGTTTAGGTTTGGGACCCACAAGTTGATGATTTAAGATAAATCATGGTACATAGCTAATTATGCCATTTGAGAATTTGGAGGGACACTCTGTGGACCCAAACACACTAGGGCTCACAGAGAACCCTTCTCTGAATGTGGGCTTATAACAAAATGAAGCACAAGAGGAAGGGGGAAATTGGCAGATTCAATCAATGGAAAATTTAGATTTTCCATTCCCAAGAGTATCAGGTAACTGAATAATCTGATATAAACTATAAAGACTCAACTAGAAGAAGAAACAAAAAATTAAGAAAGTAAATATTTCAAAAGAGGATTTAATAAATGACCATACAAGTGTTGGAGGACTAGATGCATGGAAACTAAGAAGCAGCTACCACCTTAGGGACAGGAACAAAAGGCAGAGACGGGGGTTTTCAGAGCCTGGGGTCTTGGAGGAAAAGACCCATGGAGGCTGGAGCTGCGGCTCAAGCCTTGGCAGAGAAAGGAGTGCTGGCTCAGGAGCAGAAAAGGAGATGGGTTCTGGGAGGAGGAAATAAACTGGAGTCTGGAGCCTGCTCCTTCTGTCAGAGTGGCACTGGAAGCAGCATCTCGCATCCTTCCCTCCTGCTCCTTCCAGTCTCCTTCTAGCTCCCCTTGTGGGCAGCCAGCCGGCCATGGGAAATGTAATTTCAGGCCCAGATTACAGAGTAGAGTAAAAAGAGTGGACTTACAGCTGAGATACCATAGGAAAATGACAATTACATTATGAATGAGAGCTTGTGAAACATGGAGAATAGAGCAAGAAGGTCCAATAAACCAATAATACCATTTCTAGAAAAAGAGACTTTACTAACCAGCAAGAGACACAACTTAAAGAAATGAAGGGTGAGGGTTTATTTTGAAATGATGAAAGATAGTAATCCTGCATCATGAGCAGAGTAAATAAAAATTAGTCTGCACTTAGACATATCACATTGATGCCACAGAACACCAAAGACAAAAAGAAGATCTCAAATGCAATCTGGAAGAAAATATAGTTTCCTGCAATGGAGCAATGCTTGGCAAGTGACTGCTTCCCAGTAGTAACAATAAAAGCAGAAGAGAGGTTAGTAAGACTTTCAAAATGTTGAGAAAAAAAATGCCATCCACCTGGAATAGATTATCCAGCTAAATTATCATTCATAAGTGAGGGTAAATAATGACATTTCCAGAAAAACAGCAATATTAGTATGTAATACTTACGATGCACTTTCTGTGTATAGGTGCTGTTCCTAGATTACATGGATTAACTCTTTTAATCCTCCCAGCAATCTTTCTAGTAAGTACTATCCTTAATTCAACTTTACTGATGAGAAACTTCAAGCACAAAAGCGTTAAGTAATGAATGTAAAGTCCACATATGTAGCAGGACTAGAATGGCCTGTACTAACACACTCTCAGTAATGAAGACTACCTAAGGGTGGATTTCAGGGAGAAGAAATTGAATCCAGAGAAATAAAGTAGGGAAATAAAGACAGGAATGAAAAGCCAACATTTTAAAAATATATGCATCCATCTAGGTGAGCTCTAACTCTATAAAACAATAATAGTAACAATTTGGGATATAGACTAACTTGGTATATAAACACAAGGTAGAACTAGAATACTAGGTAATAAGATTTAAGGTGGCAATCAGAATTAAAGAATCAATGGTTCATATTAATGAGAGGAAGTATTGCTTATATTTAGAATTTGTCCAGTCAAGAATGCTTCTTAGAAATTTAAGTTAAACCACTAAACAAATAATAATATAATGTATAACTTCATTATATTGTAAATAAAATAATGGAAAAGAATATACAGGAATAAACCCTATTTTAAAAGGAAAAACTGGTGGCCTATATTAATATTAGGCAAAAAACATTATAACTATGAAAAAATGGTTGCTATCTAATAAGAAAACACTGTTCAAAACTGTTTACAATAGCGTTATTTGTAACTAATTTGAAAAAGGAAACAACATAAATTTTCATCAACAGCAGAGTGTACAAATTCTGCAAGATTTATATGATGAAATACTATGTAGAATTTTAAAATAATGAATTCTAGAGCTATACATATCAAAATGGATAAATATGAAAAATAATATAAAGTAAAAAAAGCAAGTGTGCAGAAAATAGATGGACTGCTCACATTTTGTAAATATAAACATTTTTAAAACACTTAAAACCTTATCATATTATTTATGGGTATTTAAATATGCATTTGAAACTTTAAATTGTTCTTGGGATTAAGAATCACCAAATATAGATCAGGTTCCCCAGGGTGAAGAGAATAAAATTGGAAAAGGAAACACAGGGTCTAAAAATTATATGAGGTATTTTATTTCTTTTAAAATAACAAAGGCAGAAACAGAAAACTTAAGAAAATACAGCAAAATATTAATATTTGCAAAATCTAGAGGTAGTTACACAAGTGCGTGTTATATTATTTAGTATTCTTTTCTGCAAACTTAAATAGTTTTTAATAAGAAGAAAGAAGGAGGAAGGGAAGGAAGGGAAGACAGAAGGGGGGAGAGAGGGAGGGAGGAGGAAGGGGGAGAGTTGGAGGAGAAGGGGGCGAGATGGAGGGAGGGACAGGGGAAGGATGGGGGGGAGATGGAGGGAGGGAAGAGGAAGGACAGAGGGGGAGATGGAGAGAGAGATGGAGGGAAGGATGGAGGGAGAGGGGGAGGGAGAGATGGAGGGAAGGTTGGAGGGGGAGGTGGAGGGAGAGATGGAGGGAAGGAATGGAGGGAAGGTTGGAGGGGGAGATGGGGGGAGACGGAAGGAGGGAATGGAGGGAAGGATGGAGGGGAAGACATGAGACTGGAGAGATGAGAGTCAGTGGAGGTGGCACCCTCAGTCTTGCTGCCTTATTTAGAAATATATTAATATAAATACATTATTTATATTTGCAGTCATTCCATTGGTAAAAGCCTCCACATGTCATTCATTTGTTTTGCATTTTAGTTTTTATGAACTGTGCTCTCATTCTTAGTCCCCAGCTCTAACTGACCCCTCAACGGTGAGTTGCTCTCGCAGGCGCCTGTGTAACTGGGCACAGCCGAGTCTCTCCCACTTGGCGCCTGGCAGAGGAGGAGACGGGGCCCTCCCCTAAGAAGCCACCAAGTCCACGAGGGAGGGGGAGGCACGGCCTGGACGGAGCCGCCGCCTCCCAGCACGTCGTGGCGGTGGCCAGACCAGATGCGGACTCACCTGGCCCGTCGGAGGGGCCCGTGCGGTAAATGGCTGCGGCATCTTCTGTGGCTTTTCCGTAAGAGCCAAGATCCAAATCGATGTAGAAGGAACATCTTTTCCCTGCATTCCCCACCGGCCGTGGGAAGAGCCGGGGCACCACGAGCCGACACCATGCCCAGGACAAGAGGTCCGACGCCAGCGCAAGCTGAGGCAAACTGAAGATCTCATGAAACACCAAAAGTGCAGGGGTTTCAGAAAGCCACGTCTGGTTCCCTAGGTGTAAAATAGCTCTAAGTCACATAATAAGTACAATACGACTTATACAGTAAAATAGTGCTTAAAACATTTACTTTCTTCAAAACCTTCTACAATTACTTGTATGTGTATATATGATGTGATATGTGTATTAATATATTCATGTACAATTGAATTGAATTCTAAAATTGAGAATATTCTTATTTGGCAAGTGAATCAGCTTAATTTTCAGTTTAAGTAGAATTACATTAATTTACACTAAACATTTAAAATGTACGCTCGGGAGAAGAAGCAAAATACTGCATCACCCACACATTGCTGGTAGGAATGTAGCGATGCAGCCATTCTGGAGAACAGTTTCTCATAAAATTACTAAATGACCCAGTGGTTGCACTCCTGGGTATCTACCCCAGAGAAATGGAAACTTATGTTGACGCCAACACCTGTAAACCAATGTTCACAGCAGCTTTCTTCCCGATAGCCCAAAACTGGACGCAGCCAGATGCCCTTCTGCGGCTGAAGGGCTGAGCAAACTGGAGCACATCCTTTCCGAGGACCATGGCTCAGCAACGAAAAGGGATAAGCTCTTGATACATGCAGCAACTGGATGGCTCTCAAGAGAATTATGCTAAGTGAAAAAGAGCCAATAAAAATACATACGGTATGATTCCATGTATGCGACAGTCTGAACATGACAAAGTTGTGGAGATGGAGAGCGGACGGCTCATTGCCAAGGTGTGTGGCCGTAAGGAGGAGCACGAGCGGGCGTGTGCTGAAAGGGCAGCTCTGCGCCTTGATTCAGGCGCTTACACAAACCTACACGTGCGGTGAAGCGTCATGGAGCCACACACACACACGTGAGCAGGCCGCGTGGAACGTGCCAACACCAATCTCCTGGTTTTGATCTTCCACATCGAGATAGTGCACAAGGTGCTACCAACGGCAGAAGCTGGGACCTCCCTGTACACTTTACTTTTGCAGCTTCCTGTGAATCTATAGTTATCTCAAAATACATAGCTTAAAGAATGTAAGCTGAGATATTCATATATCTTCAAAATCCCATCTTGTAAAATAAATTATTCTTTCATTCAATAAAAGTTATGCATAATGAAGTAGGGATAAAGGATGGGAGTGAGATACAAAAGGACTAAAGACTATCTTTCCTTGTCTGCAAAAAGCATGTAGTCTATTAGAATGCAATTAATGGACTGCAGCTACCTGAATGATGATGCGGAATGCAGAATCGAATGACTGCTAGAGAAGCAGCAGAAGCAATGCATTCTGAAGTTTCCAAGGGTGGAGAGAACATCCAGCTGAGACAAGATCCAGGGCTCCTGTGAAGAGAGGACATTTAAACCAGGTACTCACTTCTTCAGCGTATGTTAGTCGTGCCTGCTACATGCCAGCCACTCTTCTCACCAGCAGGTCCTGACTGGGCAAGGAGAACCAGAGTTGCACGCAAGGGAGAAAGGCAACAGGTAGCCGGTAATTTAACACGCTAACTGCTGACAGTGCTGCCACTGTGCAGCACAACATGGTCATGCAGCTGAGAGCACTGAGAGTGGAGGGCGTGGGTGACGCTTGATGGGTGTCAAGAAGGTCCTCTCCACGATTCCCAGAATACTTGGGACTTGATCTTTATCCCAAAGGTAGAAAGCAGCCACGACAGGCCCACAGGGAAGACCCGAGGCCTAGGACGGAGCTATGACCTCTAGCTTGAGGGTGCCTTGGGGCGTGCGAGGTCAGTGCTCAAGAGTAGGGAGCAGACATGATGCCCGTGGGAGAGAAATCAGGAAGCCCAGAAGGGGGGCAGGGGCGCCTCCAGCGCCTGGAAGCCACGGGAAGAGCCGAGGTGGGCTTCCAAGTGCAGAAGGAAGATGTGGTGGCTTGTACGGTGGCACAAGTGTTCGACAGGTGGAGGTGGAAGGAGGAAGAAGAAGAGAGCGACGAGATCTCCAGAGAGGACCTGCCAGGCTCGGGAGCTGGCCGCGTGCGCTGGGAGCATGCCGTGAGCAGCCTTACGGAGAAAATCAGGCGTCAGGAAGCCTATTCAGTCCACATGCCTCATGAAAACACAATCTACAACAAGACTAGGCTCTAACTGATGGATTCAATGAGCTGCTCTTCAGAATCTTAGAAGTTTGTAACTCTGGATGGAAATGCTCAATCAGCTAATTTTTCAGACAAAGAAACTGGAGGGATTACGTGAGTCACAAAAGATGGCAGTCATGGAAACAAGAGCGAGACTTCCCAAAACACATAGAGTTAGCACCTCCGCAGCATGCACTCCCTCCAGGCACAGCCCTTGGTCTTTATATGGATTAACTAGTTTGGGCCTTATAAATGCCATGTGGGAGAGATAATGCCTTCTCCCTATTTTGCACGAGTAAACTGAGGCTTCAAAAGACTCGGCATCTTGTTGAACGGACAAGGCTGGGACTCCACTTCAGTCAGACCGGGCGTGCGTAGCCAGCAGCCTGTCCGCTTCTTATGCAACAGCAGTGATTCTTCTCCTGCTATGGAAATAAAAACTCTGGGACATAGTTTGAAGAGCAATTACTCTGAGTCTAGAGGGTCAAAATAATGGAATTATTTGACGAGTTCAAAAAATGGCTGAACCAAGTGAAAAATCAAACGTTTTGTCATGTCCAATATAATAAAAGGGTCGAATAAAGTTTTAACTGGTTGTGATAGTGGTTTGGATATAGCCTTGGGACGCTCACAGGTAAGTGGTCACCTAGAGTTTATCCTCAGTACCATCTGGAGGACCTCAGTGAAATTTATTTCCTAGTTATAAAAGATGTAAGGAACATAATGGATCTTTGCCAAACTCAGAAAGATGAGCTTTGCTTTTACAGTCCTTCACCACTGGTGCCTTCTCCGTGGCAGGACATGCTTTATTCTTGTGGACCTTCAAGTAGCATTAGCCAGACAGAACTGGAAACAGCTGCCAGGCGAAGGAAGTTCCTGTCCTTGGGCAGCGAGACTCATCAGCCCACAAACCCCTTCTGAGCACACGGCACACTGGCCTAACCTGCTGCAGCAGCCTTCAGGTGATCCCCAAGTACCAGAGACTGCCCTTAAGCTGCCGCAGAGGAAGAAAAGAATTAGGTGCAGCTCTGCTTTGTGCTCATCTCTCCGCTTTCGTTTCGCTGTCAGCTGCGTGGGGCTGAGTGCATTCTAATCTTGGGGCAAGTAAATGTTTTTAGAACTCTGCGTCTCCTCCCAGGATGACCTTGGTGATCTTGTACAAGAAACATAAACCAGATGAACTGTATGTGAGGAAAGTGGATGGAGGTAGAAGTGCTTCTACATTTTAACGACTGGTTAGTGATAATAATAAAGTTTAAAATAACAAGAATGCTCTATCGGTCAGGAAAGCAAAACCTGCTCTAGATGTTTGAAAGCGAACGACTGTTGCCACAGCGCTGAAACATCTGTAGGAGAAAACGGGGAGGGGTGCTAGGGAAGCAAAAAGAGTGCTCCCTGGTTCTGAGGACGAGAACCTGCCGGCGTCAGCCCTGGGGCTCCCTGCCGGCACCTGCCGGCACCTGCGGCTGGAGCCCCTGCCACCTGCTCTTCATCCCTGGTGAGGTGCGCCGGCCAGTCAATCGACGGGCCGATGAGAGGAAGCTGCCGCTGCCCCGGCCGTGAGCATCCGGGACCTGGCCACCACGCTGCTGCCACGGCAACCGCCAGCGCCAGAGCAGGACACGTCTCCCCTCCTCCTGCCCTTTGGCCTCTGGGCTGTGCCTCCTATTGCAGAGCCCAGAAGAAGCTCGCCTGGCCAGGGAGCCCGGCCAGTGCTGGCAGCCCTGCCCACAGCTTGACGAGCGGACTTACACGGGCAGGGCCGGGCAGGGCAGGGCCGGGCAGGGCAGGGCAGGGCCGGGCAGGGCAGGGCAGGACCGGGCAGGGCAGGGCAGGGGCAGGGCAGAGCAGGGCAGAGCCGGGCCGGGTAGGGCAGGGCAGGGGCAGGGCAGGGCAGGGGCAGGGCAGGGCCGTGCAGGGCAGGACTGGGCAGGGCTGGGCAGGGCCGGGCAGGGCCGGGCAGGGCCGGGCGGGGCAGGGCAGGGCCGGGCAGGGCAGAGGCAGGGCATGCACGGCAGGGCAGAGCAGGGGCACACAGGGCAGGGCAGGGCAGGGCAGGGCCGGGTAGGGCAGGGCAGGGGCACACAGGGCAGGGCAGGGCAGGGCAGGGCAGGGGCAGGGCAGGGCAGGGGCAGGGCAGGGGCAGGGCAGGGCAGGGCCGGGCAGGGCAGGGCAGGACAGGGGCATGCAGGGCAGGGCAGGGGCACGCAGGTGGAAGGTGGCAGGTGAGCTTGTGCTCAGTAATACTCACTGTGCACTGCGCTGTCCTAAGCCCTGCACGTGCTTCAGCTAATTTAACCCTCAGGTCAGCAAGAGGATCTGAGTGCTATTATTATGCCCACTTCAGAAACCAGGAGCTGAGCCACAGAGCAACCAGCCAGCTTACTCAAGGCTGCGAGCTAGCGAGGGTCCAGCCCCAGTCCACCTGCGTTTCAGCTGTTCCCATTTTTCAATAGACAAGCTGACCCTGAGCCTCCTGCAGGTTCAGAACGCGGGGCCGTGCCGGAAAGAATGGGCATGAGGCAGAGAGCCCAGGAGTCGACTGAAAGAGTGGGAACAATGGACTAACAAAATTAATTAGAAGTATTGGGTTAGAACCCAAAGTGTATAAGAAAATTCCATGAATCCATTTGAATAAGCACCTAAATGGGGGTTGATAAATCAACACGCAGAAGCATTCCAAATAATTGATGTGGGCGTTCCGTCCTCAGGGAGGTGGAGCAGAGCCCTGCACTCCTCACGTGTGGGCAGCTCCCCGCGCCTTCCTCCGAAGAAGGCAGCATGGAAAGGAGGGCAGCCAGAGCCCCTCTGCAGGGAGACCCCGCCAGGCCCAGCCGGGAGAAGTCACTGGACAGCTGGTACCGTGAGGAGCCGTGAGGACGAGCTCGTGACCTCTGTGGTCGTCCTCCCAAAACTCAAAACCCAGGTGAGTCATGAGAGAAGCTCCAGACACGTCCCCTTAGAGACCATTCTAGAAAACACCTGATCGGAATGCCTCGAAACTGTCAAGATGGTCAAAACCAAGGAAAGTCTGAGAAACCGCTCAGCCCAGAGGAGCCGAAGGAGACCCGGGTGGGGTCGTGGGACAGGAAACGGACTCTGGGGAGAGCAGGGGAATTCAGATAGAGTATGGATTTCAGTTAATAATGTGCCAATAGCATTCATTAACTATAACAGATGTACATACCAATGTTTGATGTTAAGAAGATGGGAACTCTGTACCGTCTTCATAATTTTTCTGTAAATCTAAAAATATCCTTAAATTAAAAGCTTACTTAAAAATCTTACTGAAAACGATTATTGAAATTTGCCCTAAAGTAATTCAAGCTCCATAGTGACTCAGTTTTCACTGGACCAGACTTTACAGATTATTTTATTCTAAAATACAGTCCACAGCCCTCTCCGCGTCCCTCACAGAAAGCATGCGCTGGCCCCTGTGCGCTCTCCTACGCGCCCCCCCCTGCCTTCTCCAGCCACCGGGTGTCCCTGCCAGGCTGCCTGGAGGGTCCGAGCCGCGTCCTGCCTGCACAGGGGCAGGGGTGCCCTCCCACGCCCTGCTCCTCCCTCCCCCGCCCCACAGCGCCCACCCTCGCGTCCCCAGCCCTGTTCTGCGGGCTGTGGGTAGAGGAAGTCCTGAGCAGCAGCCGTCTCCGTCAGGGGACAGCCCGAGGACCAGGCATAAGAGCGCAGTGCTTCTCAGAAAGCAGTCTGTGGATGTGTCACGCAGCCGCCAGCGCGCCACGTGCTTTCGAAGACTCTGGCTCTGCCTGTGCCCTCTGGTGCCGTCTGTGGCATGCCCGGGGACGCGCCTCTGGCCATTGTAAGGAGACAGGACGGGCTTCCACGTATACAGGGACCTGTGCGTCTGGTTTTCCGGCTGTTTTGAATGGATGTGATTGAGGAATAGGACAGCATGCCCAGAGCTCTGGAAATGTAGAAACTTAACATTTTAAACAAGAGTTTGACGAAAGAGGATGAGAGGAAAACAGAGCAATATGTCTGTTCTTCACAAGAGACAATCATTTGAAAAGTGAAAACCAGGGTAAACATTCCAGCTTGTTACTTTTTAAGTTATTTTTTATTTTTATGAAAACAAATAGCCTCTTCAACGTACTTTTCTCCGTCTTTGAATTGGCGGATTGTTTCAGGATAATGCAGAGGTAATGGCGTCTTCCACCTTCCCTCTGCTTGTTCTGCATTTCAAAGGCAGGCCAGCTCATGTGACTGCCCCGTTATCCAATGTCACGTAGAGTAAATCATTCATTATTACAGAACTCATGAAACCCAGAGCTCAGCTAGACTGCCTTAAACTTGAGAAGTTTTGGCAGGGGTAGGTTTTCACCTCAGTACCCTGTTCCTGCAGTTCTGATCAGTTCAACAAACATTGAACAGTTTGCCCACCGTGGAATCAGATGTCATTACTCGGCTTTAATCCTTACCATTAAATAAGACGCACTTACTCTTTCCAAACATTTGCTTCTTCACGTCCCCTTAAACAAGAAGTGACTAAAGATCCCAAAATGCCCCAAAGTTATTGTCCGAAGACAATGTTGTTGATGACTTCTCCTAGATCAATCATCATTGAAGGTCGCCTGTCCTATCTGGCAATATTTGCTCAGTAACTAATAAAGATCAGCCTGCAGTTATTTATATTAGGTTATCATCTCTCCAGGGTGAAGCTTAATCCATTTTGCAATGTTTTTCCCAACAAGACAACATGAGTTTCTCTGTCTGAAAATGAATTAAGTGCACGGATTCTAAATATGGGATCTGACATTGTTCTTGTTACAAAAAAGCAATTTATTCCCCAAAAGGCTTACATTCAAAGGTCATATAAAAAGGTTCAAATATCAATGCTATCCATTTTTCAATTACTGGGCTTCCTAACACCACTAGCTTTTGGACAGATAAGCTGTGGTATCAGTTTTCTTACTCAACATCTTATAGGTTTCCAATTCTACAGCACAGAGAAAGCAAATTTATTGTAATACATTTAGCTGCTTTGGAAACAGGAGTGCTCAGATTGTTTCCTCCATGACTGGAGAAGGTATCAAATGGCATCTTAAAGGGATATTTATGAAGTGCTAGATACTAATGATTAGGGTTGTAGATAGAGTTTTAAGTATCTACCTATAAACAGGCTCATACGAAAAAGGATAAGGTAGTTAGAGGGAAACTGTTTTCAGTGTATGAAAATCAAGGAGCCATCAAACGATCTAAACATCTTCAAGAGATGGATTATAGACACTTGTGTTTTCCTCTGAGGGAGCGGAAAAAAATCCTTCAATCTTCTGCTGTGCCATTAGATAAAAGGAAATAATGTCATTCATGTGTTCTTTCTGACGAATAAAAAGAAAGCTTTGGTTTATGTGTGAAAGAGGATGTAGTAAAAAGAAATAATGCCCTGATACTCAGAAAAAAATATTTTATTAACAACCCAAACCGTCATACAAGATTTCTCATGATTAGATAATTAAGACAGAATGTTCTAATTTATATTATCTGTGTTTCTCTTTCTAAATGACAGAACAAAACTCTAGAAACGCAAGGGGAAAAAAAAGGCTTCGGACAGGCTAAGAGCCTGGCCTTGGGGACAGCCAGGTCTCTCTCAGGGCGTAGCCCCCTGGCCCTGGGGTGGGGGCTGATCCTGGGGGTGGCCAGTATTTAATCTGGCCAACTGCGTCGGGCAGGGTGGGGCAAAGGACACGTGGGTGATGGAGCCACGCTGCTTTAGGGAGTTTCTGGGTTCCATGCTGAGATGCAGGACTGTGGCAGTTGTGGAGAATGAAGAGACGCAGAGAGACAGAGAGAGGGAGAGGGGAGAGAGAGGGCGAAGCCCGGGGCCGGTGGCAGCCACGGCAGCCACAGCAGCCACTGGAAAGGCGCGGTTGCGCGGGAGCAGCCGCTCTGGGGAAGAGGAAGTTGTGCCAGGACCGAGGCTTTCTCCCCAGCTGTGGAAGCAGAGCATTGGGCCGCTCTGTGTGACTCTGCCACGGACGCACGTCTCCTGCCTTCTCGCAAGCTTACGCGTCCGCTCCACGCCAGAGCTCTGGCTTACCTCGCTGCGGGTCCCGCTTCTCGGGCACCCCGCGGCCCGAATCCTCAAGCTGAGCGGCGTGGACGCCACGTCCCTGAGGCCTGCGCCTCTGGCGACAGGGGCTCCGTCCTCGCTGACCGGGGTCCCTTGGCTGCGGGCGCCGGCCCAGCCGCTGTCCGGGGAAGCGGACGCGTGAGGGAGCACGCGTGACAGGGGGGCGCGCCGCGGAGCGCTGGCGGCCGTGGGACCGCAGGGCCGCCGGCTCGTCCACGTGGCGCGTCGCTGCGCTTGCGGGGGGCGCGCCTGTGCCCACCCTTCGTCCCCGCGGCCTCGTGGGCTTTACCACCCTGAGCCCGCGGGGTCTAAGGCAGCGATTCTCACTGATTTGGGGCTTAGACGCTTGATGCAAAGATCTTCCCCGCAAAGCACGTTCATTTCCCGCGGCTGAGGACCCGACTTCTCCCCACTTGGGGAGAGTAACCGGCAGCTCCGCGCAGCCCAGAGGCTCGGGGCAGCTCGCCCACGCGCGGCGCGGCTGCTGCGCCTTCCCTGGGAGGGGCTCTGTCCTCTGCCTCAACCCCACCCGGGAGGGCGCCCCCCGGCCTCTGCCTGCAGCGCTCCAGAGGAGGGGCGCCGAGGCGGCTCTCCTGCCGAGATGGGCCTTTCTCGCCCAAGGGGCTCTCCTGTTAGTGAAAGCTGCTCGTGCCCCCCGAGCTCGCCCTCTCCACCCACCAAAGGGCCGGTCTAATGCCTCCAGCCGGGCGCATCCTTCCCAGGGCTGATTCCGTGCTCCTATCACTGTCTCCCGGCCCTCACTCTCCTTAAATCTTCTTTTCTATAACTTAAACATCTTTTCATTTTCCTAAAAATATTCCTCATGTGGCAGCCATGCTTTCCAAAAACTTGCTCATCCCAATTCATTTCTTTTACTTGATTCTTCTTTCCTTGGAAGAGAGGACGTTACTAGTTTTCTGGAACTTCAGTCGCTAACCCAACTCTGCTAACCACTGAATGCCCTGTGCAGGGACTCGGCAGACTTCAGAGCTAACTTCTAGATCCTGACCTGCTGCTTCAGCAAGGGCGGTCTATGACTGACCTGACGTTCATCATCATCCGTCATCTGTGTTCTCAGAAAGTGCCAATTAGCATGACCAACTTCAGGCCCCTGGTCCAGGTATTGGGTTCAGCAAAGGTAGATGAGGAGAAAGCCCTGAGAACCTGCCCTAGAGGAGGTGAGCTCTTCCACGGGGGAGAGAGACACCCTCGTGGATCAACAGCCACGGAAGTTAGTCAGCCAAAGGGGTGCTGATGCAAAATACCAGGAGTCTGTTGGCTTTTGTAAAGGCTATTTATTTGGGGTAGAAGCTTACCGTTTCCAGGCCATAAAGCGTAAGCTACTTCCCTCACCAAAGTCCATTGCCACGTGGAGCAAGACGGCTGCCGAGGTCTGCGAGGGCTCAGGCTCCTGGGCTCCTCTCTTCCCGGGGCTTGCTTCTCTCTGGGCTCAGCTCCTCTGCTTTCTCAACAAGGCCAGCTGTGGACTATCGGGTGAATGGCTCTGTGTCTCTCCCCAGGGCTTCTGCTGTGTCTAAGAGCTGTCTCTATTCCTCTGTGTTCTTCTCCTGTGTGTTCACTTCTTAGGCTCCAGAGCAAAACTCAGCATCAGAACTCCAACTCTGTCCTTTGCCATGTCTTTTATCTGTGAGTCCCCACCCCTGATGTGGCCCAGTCAAAGCCCTAATCATAATTTAATCACGCCCAGAGGAACAGAGCAGTTTACAAACGTAATCCAATATCTGTTTTTGTAATTCATAAATAATGCCAAACTGGTACACCATGGGTTACATTGACCCATGAGATGAAGTCTACATGCCAGAGCAGACTTGGGCACAACTCAGAGCCGGCAGGTGTGCTTGGCTGAGGTCCACTGATCTGGCTCAACAAGCGGTAGTTGTGGAGAAATGAACAGTTCTCACATTTTGTTGCAGTTTTCACAAACGACTGCCAATTCAACTGCCAGAGGTATTGAAGCTGTCTTATTTGATAACCTCCTTCCTAGTGTCTTGAATAAGTATCTCAGGAAACAAGAATGTATAAGCATAGTAAGTACATAGAATTAATCTATTTTTTCACACACAATAGGCTTATCCCTTTCGATGTACAATTGAATTTGAGGTGAAATGACTCAAGAATTACAAAATTAGTAAAGGAAATGTAAGGCTTTGACCCAAAAATTTGGAACAGTCAAGAGTAAAGCCAAACTTCTAGTTAAGTGCTCAGTCTTTCTGAGCTGAAGTTCGCGTTGCACTCCTAGAGGTTCAGTTTATCGCCTGTCTTTGTCGTTGGTCCTGCCAGAGAGCCTAGCTAAGTGGAGGCAAATCGTCAGACTGAAAGCTGACCTTTCCCGTCACGTGTTTTGGTCCATAAGGCTTGCTTTCCAGTGTTCTCAGCAGCCCGACAGGGAGCCCTTGTGACTTTCAAACAGCCCTTCCCGAGTTTTCAGCTGTGTGACCCCTCAGTTTGGGCAGGCGTTTTCAATAATAAGCATTGTTCTCATGTGCCACACCGAGCCTCCAAGAACAGCTGGTGTTTGTTATTGGCTCTTGTCTAAAACTCTAAAGATATTAATGGTGAGCAAATGGTATAAACTTCAAGTAAAATTTTTGTGAAAAGGGCAAAGCTCTAAAGTGATACTATTTGGACCGCACACCTGTTTTCCTGAGCTCTATTCCATCTAGGTGTTGATGATGACTAATTCCTAGATAACACTGCCCTATACATTATCTTAAGTGTTTTCATGTGCTAATTGATGTATTCTGCACAACTCTCTTATAAGGTCTGCATTTTTATGTGGGGAAATTGAGGCAGTGGAGAGACTGTCCTTTAACCTACGATGAACTCAACTGGATGTACCAGAGGGAAATATCAAGAACTTGTTATCAATCCTGTTCCCTGAGAACTCCCTGAAGGACCTGTGATACATGGGTTAATTTGGGGTGCGTGGGTATGAGGGAGAGAGGGTGTGTCACCTTTGGAGGTTGCTCCTGCAGAATTGGCTGGGGTCGAAATCAGTAACTCATCACAGCAGATGAGAATGGCCGTGACCGGCCCCACCCCAAGCCCCAAGCTTCAAATATGACTCTGCTCTTGATCATTAAAATAAGCAGCGTGTAAAGTACTCTGTCCCACACTTCTGCTGAAGAGTGCTCTGTTAAATGACTAGGGGACATCGGTCTCTTAAGCAGACTCTAACGGCGTAACTTCCGAGGAAAGCTTCCACGATTGCTGTACAGTCTTTTCTCACGAGTACAGGTCACCAAGCTCACTGAGAAGTGTGCAGAATTACTGTTTTAGAGCAAAGAACAAGACCTATGGACTTGTGTGGAAGCTTATGCCGTTTTTCTTTCCATTTAAACACCAAAGAGTATGAAGATGTATGTGCATATCAGCAAGTTTTGCTTAAATCTGATAAATACATCAATTTTTTTTGATGTGCGTTTGCGTGTTTTTGAGTTGCACTAACAAAGCTTCTTTGGGCTGGGAGAGAGCAGAATGAAGAAAACAGCCCTCACTCAGGGCATCATCACACAAAGGCCTTTGAGCTTCCCTAGTCCTCACACTGACATCCCAAAGGGAAACCTGGAATCTCACCTGGAATTTGCAGCTTTATCTAAATTAATAACTCATATCACAGTCTCTCTGTGAAAACAAAGTGTAACTTCTGCGATTTTTTTTTCTTACAACACTCACAAATAAAATATTCCTAATTGTTATTCTAGCTTCATTTTAAAATTACCCGTAATCATTATAATTTTATTTTAATATTATAAAAATTTGTGCTTTGTTCTCCTCAGTGTGTGTGTTTATAGTAGATGAGGCGAGAAGACGAGGTGACATTTCATATAATGTTTTCCATAGACATTTTAATTTTACTAATGTAGTTAGGAAGACTAATGTATTAGGCCATATTAGTTTTTTCTCCTTTTCTCTGCTGGTAATTATCACTAGAGAGGCTGGATCTGCGGTGACTATCAATATTTTAGAGGTAACCCTGAATTTTAGAAACGACACCATCACATTATCAGACACAGTAAACCCTGATTCTTTTCTTCCGCTTATTTTAAGAACTTATCAATGAATGGAAATTTCCAACTGTGTCAGACTGTTGAACAATAGTGTGTTTCCAAGCTGCTGTTCATTTATGTAGTACACTGCTGTATACCTGTATTGTCTAACAGTGTTAATTTCTTCCAACCACAAGGGGTACAGAAAAAGAACTTCTCATGATACCCCTGGGCCATCAGGCAATAGTCTATGTTTACACAAGTTATTTCCGAGCTCCTCGGTATTCAACTTAAGTACTGTTGCCTAAAAGCGGGGACTTAATACAAAGCAAAACAATTTACACAGCAACTGAGAACTCCTAACCTCATCGAGTCAGCTTGACTTACTGCCGTTCCTGGTAGTGAACACTGGGGGGAATAAAGCAAATGGGAGTGAAGGGAATTAAGCGCCGGCACCCAGGGGCGCGCGGAAGAACCGCCCCACCCTGCCTCCCCTCCTTGCGCTCCGCGAGCCTTTGCCAAGCTGTTCGCAGAACCTCAGCCGCACAGCAGTGGGTCCCACTTCCCAGGTGCGCAGACCTGAACTCGAGGCGTGAAGGCCCTGAGCTTCCGCGCTCAGGAGCAGGAGCAGGGCTGAGGTCCACATGCAGAGACCGGCAGCCAGTGGCGCCCCCTCACCTCACTGCCCATCATTTCCCCCCTCGTCTTCACTCGGTCTGCATTAAAGCGGTCTAGAAATAGCCCCAACTGAGAAATAAGGTATTGGAGGGCTTCAGCACCGCAGCCCTAGAGCTCACGTTTTCACAGGTTCTTTCACCTACTTCCGACCATCCTCTTTCGGGGAAGGAAGGGGCATTTTTAGCCACGCCCTGAGCATCCCCACTCTTGCCCAGTACTGTTCTCCCCCTGGGCTCTGGCCGTTGCCCCCATGTTGCCTTCTGTCTCTGGGGACTGACCCCTAGAGCTCTGTTTTGTAGCCTGTGGAGCAGGGCAAAACACACCTGCCCAGCAGTTCCAGGGAAACGGCCAGCTCTGGGGCCATCGTCACTCCCGAGCCTCTCCCAGACCCTCGCCTGGTTCCCAGACCACCACGTCTCTCCCCGTCCTGGAGGACTGGGCCGGTGCCTGTGGGACCTGGCTGCCAGACGTGCTGCCCCCTGCCCCTTCCGCTGACCATGTCCTCGCCTTTGCTGAAACATGGTTGTCGCCCAGAGATGCCTCTGCCCTCCGACAAAATCCCCAGGAGGGTGTTATTTGATTTTGTCGTTTTAGTGAAAGCAAATCTTCCTTTTAATATGCAGTATGCAATGTGGAATCTTTTGCGGACATGATTTTGCTGGTTAGGATTTTCACAAGTGACCCTTGGAGCCCCGCACCCCTTTTCTCTCCCTAAGGCCCTCCCTGCCCACCAGGCTGCAGCAGGAAGCCTGGGAGGTTGCAGGGTAGCGGGCTGCCTGGCCTCAGACCCCCAGGCGCGGCCCCCCAGGAGAGAGAGCGAGCACACTGCTCGGGAAGCGGCGCTCCGGGTAGCCGCTCCGTTTAGAAAGGTGGGTTCCTTTACCCCTCGGACTGAAGCGGCGCCCACCGCACGCCCCTCCTCAGGGCTCTGCTGGCCTCGGCGTCTCAGCAGCTTCCTGCTTGTGTCAATCAAATGCTTTTTAGAGCTACTGTTCAGATTCCGAGCCTCGTTTTGATGAAAAGTTTATTATACTGCAAATTGCTAGAAATAACTAACCTTTAATTACACACACACATCGTCAGAGCAAGAGACACCCTAAAAGGAGAAGTGCATGGACAAAGCTTACGGAAAGATTAAGCCACCGCTCCAGCTGCAGCGGACCACAGGGACGGACGCGCCCGCCTGGAAACCTCATTGCATTTTCACCATCTTTGCTCTCGGGACACACGGTCTTCTGGGCACGGGGCAGACTTGAAGAGCGTGTGGCCCGGGAAGGAGGGTAGCCGGGGAGGAGAAGAGCGCGGGGCCGTGGGGAAGGGCGCGGCGGAGCTGGAGGCGGGGGCCACGCTTCTCGGCCCCGCGGGGGGCCGGGACCGCCGGTCGCTTCTCCTTGTCAACCTCCACATGGAGGCGTATTTTATGCACCATCGAATGTGCTCGTCGAAGTGTGCGGTTCGATGATTTTTGATCGAGTTATGGAGTTGTGCAATATGGCTCTCGATCACCTCCGTCCCCTGACACAAACCACGGGGTCCTGGGCAGCCAGGCCCCTGCCCCCTGGCCCTGTTCCCTGGTCACTTTTGAAAACGCAGTTGTCCAAATCCCTCTGTGGACCATAAATCAGGCCCTCTGGGCACGTGGGCCTGCTCGAGCGTGTTCTAAAACCCGCTTGGGCGATGGAGTCTGGCCCAGGCTGGAGAACCACCTCAAAACCGGGGAGAGCTTTGCATCTGCTTGGTAAACGAAGAATCACAGAGAGTTACGAAGTTTAATGAGTCACTGCTTTACCGCCTGGTGACACAGGTCCATGGGCCCGGCTGGCGAATCGACTCATTTTTGTATTTCTCATAAGGATTTCAATTAATGCATTATAAGAGAATGGACTTTATTTTATAAAGATGCCAAACTTACAAAGATTATTCCCTAAAATATATTTTGACTCAGTGTTAGAACCTGTTTAGAAAACTGTTTACTGTTTTTTCATATACAGTTCCAAACTTTATTAATTTAAATTTAAATTACAATAAACGACCGTAAGCACTGTGCCTCCCCTACACAGCACATTTCCTATTTTCATAAATGCCAAACAAGTTCATCATAATTAATGCTATAGAACAACCCTGCGTAGTAATAATTAACCACATATTGTTAAGTGCTATCAGAAATGCATGGCATTTAATTAGCTTGAAACAACAGTCTCTGTATATTACAAAATGAGCTAATGTTATTCTTTGGATGATCATTCTTCAGCAGGAAGTACTTTTGCTAACAGTCTTTTAATGTATTTATTAGTACTCCAGTAATATTGAAGTAGTGCATTAGCAATTTAGTTTAAATATTCCATTTCAATTAAACATTTGACCTCTTTGATCCCTCTTGAATTCTCAAATTAGGGATTGGTTTGTAATCGTGCCATTTCTGGATACAGTATAATATAATAACTCTAAAGTTTTATTGCTTCACTACCTAATGGAGATGCTCCGTGTAATGAAAGATTTCCAACACATCAGCTCCAGCTCCCTCGAGGGTGGGGACCAGTTGCAATGTCAGTCAAGGTCACAAGAGAAAAATATGGCCGTCGCAGTGTTTGCAGGCAAATGTGTGTGCCTGCCCCGGGTCCGTCACGGATTCGCAGTGTTCCCTTAGGCAAGCTCTTCGCTCCTCTGAGTAGTTTCTCTTCTGAGAAATGGAATAATATTGCTTCACTCATGTCACCTCCCAACGCTCCTATGAGATTACAGTAGTCTAAAATGCACATGCAATGACTCTGTGCTAATTGTGATGAGAGTAACTTTAGTAAAATGTGCGATTATGGTTTTTATGAGAAAAATTATTGCAATCCTCATTTCTATTCTAAAAGGGTAATGAGACTTCGTGAGGTTGTCCTGTGGGCTTGGCGTCCATGCGCATCTAGGGAGGAAAGAGCAGCGCGGGGCGGAGGGTAGGAAGATGCGCAGGAGAGTGGCGGAGGGTCTGCTGCGTACAAAGGCTGCTCTCTGATTATCGTCTCGCTGCCTTTCCTGAGTGATGTCTTCCTTTTCCAGCATTCACCAGCTGAACGAAGACGGCCTGCATGCGACCCATCCTGGGCAAAACTCCTCGCCCGCCGTGGGCCAGTGAGACTTTGGAAACGAGTTGTTTGTTCTGAAAACTTAGCAGTGGGGTGAGCATAGGGTATCAATTACAGACATTCGGCTTCGAAAGGGAGAAAATGGAAGGAAAAAGGAGTCACCGGTTCAAGTGATTCGAAAATGAGGAGACCCCATTAGATTTCAGAGGAACCCCTGTGGTCACAGCTTTGCTCGCCTGAGTCACTCTCTGTCCTCATGAAAGACGGCTCCGTACGGTTTCATTTGTCTGTTTCCTGCATGTAGACTTTTGGAGACCTGACAGCCTTTTCAATCTTTGGACCACCCAGGCAGCATTTCTGCTGGTACAAAATTCTCAAGAACCGGGGTCTCCCGTGTCTGTTCCGGGGATCCGCTTCATCAGATAAGAAACTCCCGCATAGCTCTTTCCCGCAGGCCTTGGCTTCTGCTGAGAGCCTGGGGACGATGGGCTCTGCTTCCTGAAGTTCGCAGGCTTGGCCGAGGGGTCTGCATGACAGCCCTCAGGGAGGCTCTGTGTGGCAGAGTATCTGACCTTTAGCTCTTTCTGAGGTACCAGCAGAAGGTCATCTAGAGGATGCTTTCCTGACAGGGAATCTCCCAGTTTTAGCATATTTTGCAATCTGGATAAACTGAGAATTTCCTAAATCATCGCGTTTCATTTTCTTAGCGTTCCACAGAATTTCTGTCAGTTTGTCCTTCTTGTCTAGCATTTTGCTCTGAGCAGCAAGAAGAAAGCACGACTCCCACATATTGCTCAGGAGCTTCCTCAGCTAAAACTGACAAGTTCTGCTTGCCACACGGGCAGGACACGACGCCTCTGAGCTTCCGGGCCCTTCTGCAGCAAAGTTCCTCCCCAGCCACAGTAGCACGCTCCTGATCTCCTTCTGAGCCTCACCCACAGCCTCTTGGGTCTAAACTCTACAATCAGCCCTGGGGCCCCCTCTGGCCACATCCCTAGATCCCCGTTTCTACTAAGTCTTGTCCACACAAATCAGGCTTTTCCCACCATGCTCCCGCACTTTCTAACAACCTGCACTCGCAGACCAATTCAAAGGCCGCTTGTTCCTTTTTAGGGATTTGTGACAGCCCCACATTCAGGCACCAAAGTCTGCAGCAGTTTCCTATTCTGCCATAACAAAATACTATAAAGTAAGTGGCTTCAAACAGCACACGCGAGTCATCCTGCGTTCTCTCTAAGCTCCTTCTCCTTCGAGCCCTGCAGGGGTTCAGTGTACCCCTCACGGGGCGTCTCTCTGACCCACCCTCGACAGGGTCCGCCTGGGTCACCCAGGGCAGTCTCCCCATTGTAAGGTCTGCTGACCCACAACCTTCATTCCTGATTGTCACGTAACTGAGCATGCCCATAGGTTCCAGGAGCAGGGTACAGACATCGTTGGGAGGTATCCTTCTGCCCACCACACATACTCGTTCTTCTTATACAAACGTTCATTTAGAATAGACGGGGCAGCTGATGTTGATGCTCCTCTAGACCAGGCGCCTGAATTGATGCTCCCCTAGACCAGGGCCCTGAATCGATGCTCCTCTAGACCAGGCGCCTGAATTGATCCTCCTC
>JAKSZT010054215.1:2178821-2219947 GCA_026826555.1 Tolypeutes matacus | reverse complement strand
TGGCCTGTCCTCTCTGGCATCACCCCGGGCACCTGGAGGCAGTGGGGCGGCCTGTCCTCTCTGGCATCGCCCCGGGCACCTGGAGACAGTGGGGTGGCCTGTCCTCTCCTGGCATTGCCCCGGGCACCTGGAGGCAGTGGGGCGGCCTGTCCTCTCCTGGCATTGCCCCGGGCACCTGGAGACAGTGGGGCGGCCTGTCCTCTCTGGCATCGCCCCGGGCACCTGGAGGCAGTGGGGTGGCCTGTCCTCTCTGGCATTGCCCCGGACACCTGGAGGCAGTGGGGTGGCCTGTCCTCTCTGGCATTGCCCCGGGCACCTGGAGGCAGTGGGCTTCTCAGAACCATGGAACTCGTTATTCTTCACACATCTCTCTTCTTAGGGAATCGTATATAACTTAGTTTTACTAAAGAGCGTAAAACAAGCTTACACATAGATATAAACGAAGCTGACCACACGTGGAATAATTACGACGCCAGCAAAGCATTCGGCAATCTCAAGAGCACATGTCAATAAACCTGCACAGCACCACACTGAGCGCGCTCGGAAGAGGCAGTGAGGACGCCAAGCGAGTTTGAGCAGGTTGGTAATGCTGAGTTAGTTGTCCTAACCTTGTTGACTGATTATCTCCCCGGATCTCAGGGTAGAGTGGTGAAGAAAACAAAACCGCCACTCTCGCACTTGATTTCCGTGCCCCTTCTGGAACTACCAGGCATTTCTATGTGCACTTTCAAAGTCTCATGTTTAGCCAGTGTGACAGGGAGTTTTATTCTGCACTCATTAGCACTCAAAGTGGATGGCTGTTTCCTCTGCACTCATCCTTATTTTGGAAAACTGTAAACTCCAAGACCATAAACATTTGCAATGCTAAGAAAATCACAGAATTTACACCAGAAATATTCCATCAGAACGGGGAAGAGGAAGGTCCCGAGTTCAGAGCAGACCCCAGCATCCAAGAGGGAGCATCCTTGAGGCTTACCTGCAGGCCGGGAGTTGAGCCCACTGCCAAGCCTGCATGGGAGCGTGTGTGGCAATATCTAAGTGCCGAGTTCCTGCCCCTCTCATATTTAAATCCTTTCATCTCTTGGTTAATGTCAACTTGTTCTACCTCCCTCGCTGTCAGTTTCTTTGTACGCAAAATGGAAATCATATCAATATCATTTGTTATATGCAAATCTGCAGTACAGTGGCCCCAAAAGAGATATGTCCAGGACCTAACCCATGAACCTGTGCCTAGGAACTTATTTGGAAAAACGGCCTTTGCAGGTGAGTCTAAGGGTTTTGAATTTCTGGATTTCCTGGGTGGGCCCTCACCCAAGGCCAAGTGCCCTTACAATGAGGTGAAGGGCGATTCGACAGAGGGGCAGGCTGCATGATGACAGAGGCCGAGACCCGGCACCCCCAGAACCCCTGTCGCCGTCCGCAGCGTCCCCCCTGGACTTGGCAGGCAGCGCGGCCCTGCTGGCGCGGAGACAGTGGACTTCTGGCCGTCTGAACCGTGGAGGGATAGAGGCCTGCATTGTAGCCACCTCGTAGGTCCTGGAAAGCTGATGCAATTGCCCAAGATGGCTTTTTGCTTAAAATTTACCACTTGCGTGTAAAAGCGCTTTGCCGGTCACCAAGGTGACACGGATATTGCTTGCTGCTTGTCCTCCATTACTTACATTCTCTGTCTTTTCTCAACAACCGTCTTGGTGTATTCTTGGTGTTTAAGCCTTTCTGACCTGCAGGCGCCTCGTCCACAGAGCAGATGCCCCAACTACAAAATCCCCGAGGTCAGCGACCCCGCGGGCGGCGCCAGGCTTCGCTGCCCTCAGCTGTGGCTGATTCCCAGCCCCCCTCCGAGGCCGCCCTCACAGCACTGCCAAGCGCGGCGTCGCTGCCCGGTGCATGGCGTCCAGAGCCAAGCATCTGGGTTCTGTGCTAACACTAGTCAAGACATCCGCCCGTGGTTCATCCCCAGCTGAACACAAACTCCCAGCCAGGGCCTGAGCCCCGCTCTGGCTGCCGCGCCCCGGGGCTCAGCGATGCGGGCAAGCAGGCCCTCGGCAAGCAGCCATTGTCCGAGGAAAAGTAAAGGGCTGTTCCAGTCCCCTTGGCTAGCAAAGTGCCTGGAATATGAGAGTTTCTCAATAAATGCACGCTACTGATATTAGCATTGATGATGAAAAGGAGCTTGCTTTGGCTTTGCCATCAATCAAATCTGAACCTGCATGCGGTGAGCAAGTTTCAGGTTAGGTGTGATAAAGCATGTAGGGTGCCAGGACAATTTATCATAGGAGTCACAAGAACAACAAACTTTCATTTCACAGTCAGAAAGAAAAATGTTTTTTAACAAGCTACAGAATTAGCAAACTGCAGAATTTCATGGAAAGTAAAGAAAATTAAACGTTAAAATGAGGATATTGAGGGGAGCAATTTGTAACTGGGCACATTGTAGTGACACCAAAAGCAGTATTACTTTATTATTTTAATAAGTTTCCATTGAAGAAGTAATTTGGACTGGGCATATGCATATACAAAAGTTAATAAGAAAGGGTTATTTTCTTAGAAGTTCCCTCAGTGTGTGAAGGGAAAAATAAAACGATATCTAGCACTGTACTGGGGCCTCAGTGTAGTTATCACTTTGAATTCTAAAAGGTTTTGTCATCTGGGTATTTTTATTTTCTTTTCTAACTTGTAATCAAGAAGCATAAAATGAAACTACATGGGATTTCTTTAAAAAACATACTCTTATGTACTCACTTAGACTTTATAAAAATCCAATAGCCGTTAAAACAGGCAAATTTGAGGTAATGAGACAAACATTGATGTTTTTATGATCATCTCGAAGTCAGATGAGTGCATACCTAGGCAAAGTTGAGTCTTATAATTTCATTACATAATGGAACACGTGGTCAAATATAACCTCTTATGCAGAATATTGCATAAGACTTAAGAGAAACTCTCTCCAAATGAATATTTCATTGTATTATAAAACTTTTCCTGAGAAAGAATTCATTTGGACACTGATTTTTTAAAGTTCAGGTATGAGAAGTTTAGGATAAAAGAAAAAGAAGAAATAGCAGAAAAAAGGAGGAAGGGAAGGAAGAAAGGAAGGAAGAGAAAGGGAGAGAAGGAGGGTAGAAAAGTGAAGACCACAAAGAGCAAGTCTGTCGTGTGAACTGATGGTGGAAGCCACTTGTCATGTCCTAACTCGTAACTTGAACTACCAAGAGTTTTAAAATACAAAACAGGAAAACATGTTACTCTTTTCTAACAAATATAAAGAAAAAAGTGATTAATCCACTCCGTGCTTCACAGAGCTATCTCTGAGCCTGTAAAAAGAACTCTGAAGCAAATGCCGGCTCAGTCAAATTTGCCAAATTTCACAAGGTGACTTTAGTAAAGTCGCCGTCACAATTTTCCATTTCTCAGTCTCTCGCACACATCCCCTTATTTTGGAAGACATCAAAACATTAATTACATTAAATGCAGAATCTGAGCGATGGCTCTTGGGAAAGGAATTCTGTGTTTGGGGTTCTTAAATCACACACCAATTCACCTTCTGTCACCAAAATGGACTGCTGTACTGCTACCCTCACTCTGCTCTCAGGTCCAGGGAACCTCGCCCGACGACAAGGCAGCTGCCAGAGCAGATCTGAGACTCAACCCCGTCCTCCAAGGAGAACGTGCCGCATTTTAATTCCTCTGGGACTCCGTCCCCGTAACCCTTCAGACAGCGCCGGTGCCACATGGCCAGGGCTGATGGAGTAGACAGGACGGGAACAAGGGCATTGATCTTGAAAGCTGATATAGCTCTGCCTTCTATGACCCATAAAACACTCAGAGCTGCCCTGTGTTTTACATTGTTTCTTACAGAAGATGGAATAGTCACAGAAAGCCTTGTGGCAGGTTGAGAAATCTATTCCAGAGAAGAATCTCAGAATGTGGGTGTCCTCAGAACTCCACAAATAGAAATCCTACTATCCCAGAAAGGTATAGACTGAGTAAATAAGTTATTTGTTACATTTCAGTGGTTATCAAATAATGATTGTTTAGGGAACATAAAGACATGAATGCCAAACCATCCTTCCTCTTTTCTATACTTTTCTTCTCCAGCTCAGTCAAGTTTCATTTTGTTTGAAATAATGTGTAGACTTTTCCCAAACTGTAGAGCCTGCCTGGCGGTATTACTTGTACATGAGAAACCAAAGGAAATCCCTTCAGGGGCTGTGATTCCAAATGCCTTGTCTTTCCTGACCTCCAAGTCCTGATTTATTTTTAACAAACGTCTTGATGAAAACCGTGCTAGCTCCTCAAATTACTTTTATTTTTTCATTAATAAAAATTGCAGTGCCCCAGACAGGCATGTTTGGACATACCACTGAGGGTTGCTATCACCCGAAGCTGGGCGCCGAGTAGACCTGACTTGTCCAATAGGGCAGCAGCGAGCCACGGGAGGTGATTTAATTTTAAATTAATTAACATGAAATCATATTCAAATTCAGCTCTCAGTTACACCAGCCCTTCCTCAAGTGCTCAAAGCCTGGGTCTTTGCACAGACTTCTACTGGACAGAGGGCTCCAGGCTCTGGCGTTTTCACACGCACTAGGGTGTGTTGTCGGACTTTTCAAGTTCATGTTGGCTTTGTAAAGTGAATTGGGAACAAATGCTGGCATTTTTTCTTCTCTGGAAAGGATAGAAAAGGAGACTCGAGTTTCTTGAAAGTTTAAAATTATTGCCTTTCTAGAAAGCCGATAAAAAGTGCCAGGATAAGGTATGCCACCTGGGTGATGCCAGCGAGGCCAGCGTCGGCCTTGGGAAGGGAGAAAGGTCTGTCTCACGTGGACAGGAAGGTCCTTACAGTAGAGGACGAAGGTGTGGCAGGGCCAAGAAGAGGGCGTCAACCCCACCTTCCCCTTCCCAGCTTTGCGGTCCCTGAACACCCTGCGTTTGGGAGGTGGAGACATACAGCTGTCCTGAATGGATGCGCTTCCTCCTCTCTGCCTCTCTGACCCATTCCTGCTTGGAAAAATCAGATTCTCCCACATTCGGCAGACGGCTGGGAAGGTGCTCCCGTGCTTCTGGCTGGGAATCCTCCCCTCTCTCCATGGGAAGCCCTCAGGGAAAATGGAAGTGGCAGAGGGAAGACCTCTCCCCACTTAATTGGAAGACATGCCTTATTCCAGCCTGTGTCCCGTCCTTTGTTTCCGAATGCACTGCACTGCATTCTTTTTTTCCTATTGCTACATTGCAGTTTTTATGCCTTTTTTCCTCATATTAGACCCACATTATTGATTTCTCTTTCTCTGAATTCCTGTCCCATGTATAGCTTTTACCACTCAAAGAATCATTGAAGTAAAAGGAACAAGCAATCAAACGCTTCAAATTACAAATGAGGGAACTGATGGCTCAGAGTGCGTCATTTATTTGTTCAAGATCACAAAACCAGCCCAGCCCGACCAAATCTTCTTACAACCCAGCTCTCACTTGGGCACTGAACCCCACATTATTTTGTGTTGTTTTATGATCTTCAAGGATAATATTAATAATAATCACCTCTGTTATGGAGTTTTACAGTTTAAAAGTAATATATATAGATATATACCGATGTGAATGTATGCAGTTTAAAACCAATGTATGTAATTCTATGAAGTAAGCAGGCATGTGGTTTCAGTATGAGGAAAAGAAGCTCTACTGGGATAAATCATTTGTTCAAACAGCTGCTCTGTGAGGGAGGGGCTGTTACACCCAGATCCCCTCCCTCCCAGTCCTTAGTTCCAAAAGTCTCAGCATGGTGGTACAGCAGCTCAGTAGTCTGTTTAGTCTCTCTCCTCCTTATAATCATCCAACTATGGCAGACATACAAAGCACTCAAAACAAAAATGAGCAAAATCACAACCATGAAGAAGCAGTCCAGAGTCTTGGCTCTGACTTTCCACCTGTTTCTTTTTAAAGAAATTCTGTGCCATGATTTCCTCATCCTCATCTCCATCATCACATACTGTATTTCTCCATTTTTGCCAAAGAGAACATGCTTTTAAATTCTGTCATTGGAAATACCCTAATGGATGGTAACTGAATCACTTGTCAGCTGCTACTCGTCTTACTCTGAGAAAACGATGACATCAAAAGATATTTTAGTTGGATAAACAAATTGCTTTATATTCACACAATGGAATATCATGCAGCTGTAAGAAGAAATGAAGTTCTGATGCGTATGACAACATGGATGAATCTGGAGGACATTATGTTGAGTGAAGCAAGCTGGGCATAAAAGGACAAATATTATATGATTTCTCTATTATGAATTAAATATAATGAGTAAACTCATGGAGTTAATAGCTAGAATACAGGCCACCAGGAAATAGAATGAGGCTAGAGAACGGAAAGCTGAGGGTTATTTTGTGCAGAATTGGTAAAAGTGTTCTTCGTAAATTTTGGGAAATGCATAGAAATGGTGAAAGCACATCAAAGTGTTTGTAATGAGTAGTGCTAATGTATGGGTATGATAATGGTTGAAAGGGAAAGTCTAAGGTCCTGTATACCACTAGAAGGAAAGCTGAAAAATGAAACATGGGACTGTGTAGCATAGCAAACCCTCATGCAAAAAACTGAATATGATTAATAGTGCATATATAAGAATTTTTCTCTGAAAGAGAACAAATGTATGTTAATGTTATAAGATGTCAATATCAGGGTGCTATTTGGGCAAAAATACAACCAATGCAAATTATGCACAGTAGTGTATAGTAATATATTAATAATCTTTCATTAATGGTTAAAAAGGAAATATACTAAGTGAAAGAAACTATACAAAATATACTACATGTTGTTTGACTCCACTTTACAAAATATAAATCCAAAAATTTATAGAGACAGAAATAGATTAGCAGTTATGCATGGCAGGGGAAGGATAGGGATATTGAAAGGTGACTACTAAGGGAGAGGTTTTTTGTTTGGTTTTGGAGTAGTGAAAATGCTATAATATTGATTGAAATGATGAAAGTACAACTCTGTGATTATACCCAAGGCTTTAGATACATTGTATGGTGTATGAATACGTTTCAATAAAAATTATTATATATATATATATATAAGATATTTTATTGGTGGTGATAAGAAAAAGCATACCTTGTCTGCTTTGCAAAGATGAGGAGGACAAGCTGCCCAGAGTCAGTGCACTCTCCTCACATTTTATAGGAGGGCAGTGGAGGAGGCAGGGGACGAGGGGTAGTTGTCCAGTAATAGGAGACTAGCTTGGCAGGTTGGGAGTGAGGGGCATTTGATGCTTCAAAACAGAGTTGATTCCTCTGGTCACTGATGAAAATGACACAGTGGAAGGCGACGCCCTCAGTCCTGAGAGTTTGAATAATTGATATGGTATGCACATGTATTTTTGTTTCTTGGTACTTTTCCATGTCTTTGGGTGAAGAGATGACTTTTTCAATATGTTTTCTCAGTTAACTCACTGGGATATTGAGATAACTTGTACTAAACAAATTATGCAATTGAACATGAATAAGAAGTCCATGATTCAGTTCAAAGACCCAAATGTGTCATTTTCATTATTTCCTATACATTTTCTTTTCATAACTGGCCAAACACACTCCAATCCATATCCCTGCCTCATGGACCTCCTTATTCCTTGGCAAAATTAACAAACAGAGCAAGAGATCATAAATCTCCAGAAAATATTTAAATTTCTTAGCAGGTCTATCATCTGATCTGGCCCATGAATCTCTTTCCAGCCTAATTCTGAAACTTCTGAAATTCAAGGTCTCACCCCGTATCGTTTTTCTGAAGCTGCTAAATGAAAATCCCTCTTTCCATCTTGCTTCCCCAAGGAGAAAATTGGGTCGTCTACATCAAGTGCCTTCAGCGATGACACTTTAAAGCACTGCTGATTCCCACGGCTTCCACCCTCTCGCTCCTCACGTGGGTTTCAGCATAACCAGGTTCAGAGGGGTCTCCTTTTGGCTAAGTCCCAAGACCCCATGTTCTGCTCCCCTGTGGCCTTTATGCCTCTGCCTTCTCCCCATCGCTCTCCTCTCGCTTGCTCCACTTCTCTCCTCTTGCCCTGTGCATTCCCCAGGAATAATCTCGTTCACTTTTGGGAGTTTGGTGTCACCTTTAGCCTGATTATGGACAAATCTGTGAACCTACTTCAGTCTCCTGCCCCAGACACCCAGGTTTCAAGCTGCTGACATGTGTTTCAGGAAGCCCAGAGGCACCACGAATTAAAGATAGTTGATCTCCATGATTCACGGATTCCATATTCATGAGTTCACTTACTTGCTAAAATATATTTGTAACCCCAAAATCAATATTCACAGTACTTTCATGGTCATTCACAGACTTGTACAGAGCGACAAAAAATGTTAGAGACCTGGCATGCATGTGCACATCTGAGCTCTAGCAAGACGATGCTCTCAGACTATAAACAAGTGTCTTTTTCTACTCAATGCCATGCCTTTTGCATGCTTGTGCTTTTTGTTGATGATATCACTGTTTAAAATGGCTCCAAGCATACTGCTGAAGTGCCGTCCAGTGTCCCTAAGTGCCAGAAGACTGGCATGTGCCTTATGGAGAAAACATGTGTGTTAGATGAGCTGCATTCTGGCGTGAGCCATATAGTGCTGCTGGGCGCAAAGTTCAATGTGAGTGAATCAACACTATATATTAAATAAGAAAGATACATAAAGCAAGGTGACTCTTTGATGGGTAAATGAAGATGTTGTCACCAAGGCTCCCAGGAACCTCACCTATGTCTCCAGGAGCAATAGTTTGGGATTCACTGATTCAGGGTTCAAAGAGATTGTCTAGAGCAGCACCCCTAGGAATAACGAAAGCCAACTGTACCAACCTGAACTTAGTTCCTCCTGCCTTTGCAAACAAGAAAACTGCTCCTCCTCCTCATTCTGCCTCTCAGTACCAGACCACCAGTCACCAACCCAGAAAGCTGTCCACCACCCTTTATTCCTGCCTGCTGCTGCAGCTCCCAGCATCTCAACCATCCAAGTCCTATCTACATTATCCATGCCATAACTGTCAAAGCAGCTCACTTTACAGAATGTTCCAGGACCTTCTTAACTGTGTTGCTGCCACCAATTTTACTCTGATACAGAAATATAATAGATGTTTCTACAGTGCCCAACTAATCATACATCTTTCCTTTGTAACATCTTACAATGATTTCCCCATTGCTCTCAATTTAAACTCCTTAATATAAATATTCAAGATTTTTCACATTATCTACACATAGCATGTAACTCTAACTCACTAGAACAAATGACTTAGTTTGCCATGTTCTGCAATACCTATGAAGTTTCCATATGTGCTTTTCCCTAGAAGGTCCAGTTCTACCACCTTTCCATGGGTGAGTCACTCAATCCCTTGGGAAGTTTTCCTTGATCTTCCCAGCCTGCCCTAGATGTTCTTTTCTGGGCTCACCCAGCACCTCCTAATTTTAACTCTTACTTGCCTGTATTCTCTCTGATAGCCTTACATATCTGAAGACCAGAGCCCACACCTGATTTCTGGTGCTTTGCTTAGCTCTTGACATGTATTTGACATCACGGAATTTCCTACTGAGTTTTATATATTAATCTGGTAAAACCAAAATATTGTTTTCCTTCTCCTGGGATCTCTTCAGCACCAACATAATACTAAAATGAAACAGTTCCTAACTCCAGCTGTAGAGTGAGCCAAATGATCCTTAAAAAGTTCCTGATTCCTCTATTAGTAGCCAGAATCACACCCAAAATCAGAACCAAATGACATTTATAGAAAGGTTACCTGATTGAGGACAGGCTTTGTTTAAAATCGCTTGATTAAAATATCCCATTTCACCTGGCTTAAATTGTTACTGGAAGTGGTAAGAGCCTGACCCAAACTAAGCTGAGCAAAGAAAGGTGTTTGTTGGAAGGATGGGATTAATTAGAACAAATGAGAGAAGAACATAGAAATCCAGACAGTTCAGGGGACATGGAAACTGGACCACAGGGACCTTGGCATGACCATGCTCTTTCTGCTCTGTGCACCTTGGGTGCATGCTTTCTCCCCATGATGATGCCTCTTCTGTAAATAAGTGTTCTCCAAGTGCAGGGGAGCAGGGTCTCCAGAAGCCCAAAGGCACATTCTAACATAAGAGACTCAAAAAAGCTTCTGCTCTGTTTTGGTGTCAGTAAAATCCTAGGAAAGGACTTCTGGTCCACACAAGCTTATGTAGCTTCCTCCTTCCCTGACTCTCCCCACATAATACAACTATAGACCTTGGAAATAACTGTAGGCAACCAAAGGAAAACTCTGATAAGTGGAACAAGAGATCCAAGGATGTGAAGCATGACACAGCAGTGAAAGAAGGTGGTCCAGGCCAGTTCTGCCCGTATGGGCTCTTTCCACCCCTACATCAGTGGGAGTTTGGTCTACAACACCAGGCAAGTCCAGGAGAACAGGAGAGGTGGAATGATCAGAACCCCCACTGACAACGAATTACAGGGGAACAAGCCTCCTCCCATATTACGCCTGGGACTCCCTCCCCCATCCAGAAACATTAAGTAACCAAGGATGCCAGCAACACTTATCATGTCACAGCAGGGTCCCTGATGGGGGAAGTGCCCTTGGTTCCTCAGGCTGGAGAGTCCCTTCCTCACTTGGAGGACCCAGGTGACACTGTTTCTGTCTCCTCGAGCAGCATCCACAAAGAGCAGTGGGAGACCCAATGGCAAGAGACAAACCAACAGACCAAAATGGTACCACAGAGGCTCTGAATATTGAGCTGTCCTTGGAATCACAGCCCACAAGAGTAGGGTAGGACCCCTTTGCTAGGCCAGAATGAAGTGACTACCTGTTAAGATAAAAGATTTAAATGGAACCCAACATTTCTTAGCATGATATCCAAAATTTCTCAGTTATGACAAAAAAATCAGCCATGTTACTGAGAATCAGGAAAATCACAACTTGAAAGAAAGAAGACATTCTACTGGTGGCAGCATCAGGATGAATCAGTTGTTGGAGCTATCTGACAAGAATTTTTAAATAACCATCATAAAAATTATTCAACAATCAATAAAACATTCTCTTGAAATGAATAAAAACGCTGGCAGTCTTAACAAACTAATAGAAGTTATAAGAAAGAACTAAATGGAAATTATAGAACTGAAAAGTACTATAAGAGAAATGAAAATACTTGCTGGATGGACACATTAATAGAATTGAGATAATAGATGATGGTATCAGTGAAATTAAAGATAGAACAATAAAATCCACCCAGTCTGAGCAACAGAGAAAAAATAAACTGAAAAAAAATAAAATGAACAGAACCTCAGGGACCTTTGGGACAATAACGAAAGATCCAGTATTTGCATCACTTAATCCCCAGAAAAAGAAGAGAAAAATAATGATTCTGAAAGTATATATATTTTTATTTTTTATTTTATTTTTAAAGACGCTATGGATTATGTAAATATTACATCAAAAATATAGGGGATTCCCATATACCTCACCCCTTCCCCCTCCTACACTTTACCTATTAACAACATCTTTCATTACTGTGGTACATTTGTTACAGTTGATGAACACATATTGAAGGATTGCTACTAACCATAAACTGCAGTTTATATTATAATTTACACCATGCCCCATACAATTTTATAGGTTTTGACAAAATATGTACTATCTGGAAAAAGACTTTGAACAAAAGGGGGAAGTAGTTTTTGTGGCTAAACGATTTCAAAGTGAGTCGAGAAGTCATTCCAGAGGTTATGCTTATGCATATCCAGGATCTCATCGACTGCCACAGTAAACAGTGCCTGAAATGATATTTAAAGAAATAACTGCTGAAAACTTCCCAAATTTGGCAAAAGACACAAACTTAGAGATTCAAGAAGCTGAGTGAACCCCAAACAAGATAAACTGGAAGAAACCCATTCAAAGACACATCATAATTAAACTTAAAAAAACTGACAACAAAGAAAATCTTGAAAACATCCCAAGAGAAGCATAATACCTATGAGGGGAACCAATTTGAATTACAATGAGTTTCTTATCAAAAACCACAAAAGACAGAAGGAAGTAGCACAGTGTATTTCAAGTACTCAAAGAAAAGAACTTTCAACAGTGAATTCTTTATCCTTCAGGAATGAAATGTAAAATAAAAATAGTCTAAAACAAAGAAAACTAAAATAATATGTTGGTAGAAGACCCACCATTAAAGAACAGCTAAAGGAAGTTCTTCAAACAGAAAAGAAATGAAAACAGAAAGAAACTTAGTGCATTAAGGAGAGAGAAAAAACAGTGAAAAGATAGAGAATGGGTAAGAACAATAAATTACCCTTCACCTCCTGAATTTCTAAATTATTGGTGATGATTGAAAAAAAAAAATTCTAATACCAAGATACCCAAGATAATGGTATGTAAGAGTGGGAAATAAATGAAACTAAATAAAAGTAAGGTTTCCATGTTTTGCCTGAAGCAGTGAAATTTTGATGCCAGTCAACTGTGATAAGCCACATATGTATGTTGTAATATGAAAGCAGCCAGTAAGAAAACCATACCAAGTGATACCACCAAAAATGCTATAAATAAATCAAAATTAAATACTAAAAAAATGATCAAGTAACTTACTGGAAGGCAAGAAGAGAGAGAGAGAGCAAAGAGAAGCAGATGAAACAAAGAGAAAAAGAAAATAATAAAATGGCAGGCTTAATTTCTAACATGTCAATAATTACCTTAAGTGTAAATTATCCAAACACGCCAATTAAAATGCAGAGATTGACAGAGTGGATAAAGAACATGATCCATTTTCATGCTGTTTCCAAGAAACTTATTCCAAATTCAAAAATATGGGTAGGTTGTTGTAAAAGGATGAAAAAAGAAATACCATGCCAAAAATTCAGCCCAAAAAGGAAGAACGGCTATGTTAATATCCCATAAAGCAAACTCCAGAGCAATAAAAAATTACTACAGACAAAGAAAACCGTAATATAATGATAAAAGATCAATTCACCAGAAAAATATAATGATCCTAAATGAGTGTACCACAAACATCCGCACTTCAAAATACATGAAGCAAAGATTTATAGACTTTGAAAGGAGAAAGAGACAAATCCACAAGTATATATGGGACCTTCAACATCCTTCCCTTATCAGCAACTGGGAGTACTACTAGACAAAACAAAACAAAACAAAATCATCAAGGATATAGAAGATCTAATCAATGAAATAAACCAACAGGATCTCACTGCATATAAAGAACACACCACCACACAGCAGCAGAACACACGTTTCTCTTGAGCTCTCGTGCACCCGTGAGACTTTCAGGTGAGAGACCATATCCTGAGCCAATTTCAACCAATTTGAAAATATTGAAATTATACAGAATATATTTTCTGACCAAAAAGATAACAGGAAAATCTCTAAATCCTTAGAAATTAACAACTCACTTTTAAATAGTCCATGGATCAAATAAGAAATCTCAGCAAATAAGGAATGTATAGAAATAAATGAAAATTAAAATAAAACATATCAAAATATATGGGATGCATCTAATGCAGTGATGAGAGGGAAATTTATACTAAAGGCTTACATTAAAAGAAAGGAATAAGGAGGAAAGCCTGAAATCAATAATCAAACGAGAAAAAGAGTTGTGTAAAATAAACCCCAGAGCAAGCAGAAGTAAGGAAATAAAGAAGATAAGAGCAGAAATCTATAAAATTTAGAACCCAAAAATATACTAGAGAAAAATCAATAAACAAAAAGCTGATTCTTTGGAAATAAACAATATAATTGATAAAAGCCTCTAGCAAGACTGGTGTAGCAGTTTGATATTGTTTATGAATTCCAAAAATAGATATTGGATTATGTTTGTAAACTGGTCTGTTCCTCTGGGCATATCTGATTATATTGGACTCAGAGGTTCCACTTTTACTTGATTAAATAATGGTGAAGGCTGTGACTGGGCCACGTCAGTAGGATGTTGAGTCCCTGCCTCCTTTGGTGGGTGGGAACTCACAGAGAAATCTCACTGCACAGAAGGGAAGTGGAAGCTTTAAGCTGGAGCCTGGGAAGTAAACACACCGGAGAAAGCAGAGCTGAGCTCATAAAAGGAAGAGAGACGAGCCATTCACCTGATAGTCTACAGCTGCCTTGTGGGGCGAGCAGAGCAGCTGAGCCTGGAGAGAAACGAGCCCCGGAAGAGAGGAGCCCGGGAGCCTGAACCCTGGCAGATGTCGGCAGCCGTCTTGCCCCAGCACATGGCAACAAACATTTGGTGAGGGAAGTAACTTATGCTTTATGGCCTGTAAGCTCCTACCCCAAATAAATACCCTTTATAAAAGCCAACAGATTTCTGTTATTTTGCATCATCACCCCTTTGGCTGACTAATACAAATGGCAAAATATTTTTTTAAAAAGCAGTGCAGCCACTCTGGAAAATAGTTTGGCAGTTTCTTATAGAACTAACTAACTGTCATACACCCCAGGAACTGCACTCCTGGACTTCACTCCAGAGACGGGAAAACTTATGTTCACCCAAAAACATTCACAGTAGCTTTATCTGTAAAAGCCCACATCTGGAATCAGTCAAGATGTCCCTCGACAGGGAAGTAAATGAGCAAATGGGGCACATCCTCCACGGCACACCACTCAGCAACGACAAGAACGAGCCAGTGACACATAGCAATGTGGATGGATCTCCAAGGAATTATGCCCAAAGCAAAAGGCCAGTCCCCAAAGATTATATGCTGGGTCATTTCGTTTACATAACTTTCTTGAAATGACAACACTCTAGAAAGAGAGAACAAATAAGTGGTTGCCCGGGGTTAGGTTTGAGTAGGGGGGACTGGGAGAGGGGGCAGCAGGAGAGCTCCTCGAGGGGTGGGATGTTTCGCACACACAGCCATAGCCGGGTGGTGGACCTGCACTCGGATTCTGTAAAACTTTACCGGCGGGGAGCTGGGTAAAGGACATACAGATTCTCGGACATTTCTTAAAGCTGCATTTGAATCTACAATTTCCTAAAATAAAATTTTAATCTAAAAAATCCTAGCAGAAGACTGGAGTTTGGATCAATTCATCAAAGATAATTTGCCTTAAACCAATCTGGGTGACAGCAATTTGTTGATAAACCAATTCACAGGTTCAAAGACACCTCTGAATGCCAATTGGCAGCATAGCAGTTTGCGGACACAATTTCCAAGGGGTCCATTCGCCAAAGCTCGTGGCTGTAAAGTATGTACAAAGTGCACAGCACTTTGGCTTTTACAGAAGCTGCCCAGTGACTCCCTGCATTTTAGGGAAAGAGGATTTCTAGTATGAGCATTTCACAAATAGAAAGGATTTTCTCTCCTTTTTTTCTGTTAGTATCTCTCTTCCAAGGCCTTATAAATTCATTCTGCTGTTTTTCTTACCACTACTGACTATTATTTCTGGAATTCATTTTCTGGAGCTGGGAGAGACAGGGAGGGATGGACAGGGGTCGGAGACTTCTGCCGGAGACTGTTGGGAAGGTTCGTGGGCGCCGGCCCACGGCCAGCGCGCTAAGCAAGCACGACCCGCCGCCCTGCGCTATCCGCGGCACTCTCCAGACGTCCTGCTCGAGGACCTGCACACACCCTCGCAGGAAAGCCTCGCACTTGCATACAAAGCTTGGAGCAAGGAGCTAGGAGCGAACAGGTTGGTCCTGGAGAAGAGCACAGGGTGGACCCAGGAAAAGTCTGTCACCTTAGAGTGACCTCCTACCTGCCATCAGCAGTCCCTGTCTGCTCCTTTCAAGGTCCTCCCCTGTGTCGTCAACCCTATTGATGACTTACAGAGTTCGAAATGCTGAATAAGTTATGAACACACTCGAGCATACGCTCGATGTGGGCCAAGTCGCCATAAGCTTTACGAGCGCCTAATGAAGGATGCCCTTGGCAGGCGATGGCGTGGCCAGTGCACCATGCGGCACATTGGGCAATCAGCAAATCGCCTCTCCGCAGCCCGTGCCCTCCCCTGGCGCACGGGGATTCTGTGTCTCGTCCTGAGCCGGGACCATCCTGGGTTACCAGCCCTGCATATGATGAGCAGGTAGGAGTCTACGGTCAGGAATCCAAGGGGATGCTGCGGAAATCTGTGGGCGGATCTGTCGGTGTCGTCTCGAGACTCCCTGCGTGGCCATGTGCTTTCCTGCTCTCACCCCCGCCCCCATGCCCATCACCACCAACACTGGTCCTGCCTCTACTGCATGAGCTCTAGAAGCACAAGGATGCATGAGACATGGTCCTTGCACTCAGATAACCCAAATGTGGTTGGGAAAACACAGCCCATTGGTGAGTAAGTGTGGCAGTGCAGGATGGCCGCCTATGGTGAGGACACAGAGAGAAGACTGACAACACAAGGCAGAGGAAGTTGGAGAAGGTAGAAGCCCTAGGAGGAGGGCCCTCTGAAGAGAGCTTCCTGGGCATGGTAGAATTTGAACAGGACTCTACACAGGTGAAATGAAGGCCAGCAGATGTGAGGTTGAAAGATCATTCTTGGTAGAAGGAAGAACAAACAGAAAGGCACATACCTACAAATCAGCCTGATAGGATCTTTACTTCTAGCTGCAGGAGAAGATTCATTCGGGAGAGAGTTGAAGGATATGGCTGGAAAAGCAGGTTGGGGCAGGGCTGGAGGCCTTGAGTGCCAGCTAAGGGTCTGCATGTAAGCCCACAGGCTGTACCTGCTGGGTAGCATTCGGAAAGTATACCCCAAGGGACTCTGGTGCTACAGGACTGGGGAGGGCTCAGGGCACCGCAATAAGCAATGCCCACTGAGAACTTCTGTGACCAGCAAGCAGCTCCGTGGAAAGCTTTGAAAAGGAGAAGACTTGCCAGGTGCTGTTGGAGGCTCCCTTCAGCAGGGGTCTCAAAGATCAGCTGGGGGCAGGGGAGCCCATTAGGAGACTCACAGTGTCCACATGGGGTGTCCTGAGGATGCAAACCAGGGAAATGGCAGTGTGACCATAAACAGGGATGTAAGGAAGAAGAATCAGAAGAATTAAGAAGAGTTCAGGGAAATCAGAAGAATAATGAAAATAACATTTGCAGAGAGTGTTTAAACGAGCTCTTAGAAGAAAAGGCCAGGAAAGAGAGAGGTCGATGAGCAACCCAACAGGAAGTAGATGGCAAACTCAGAATTAGTGTAATTAATGCCTGGAAGCCACACGGACTAGGAAGTGGGCTCTGTGACCACCTCTAGCCTCAGGGGCGAGGGTGGGGAGCAGTAACTGGAATTGGAGGAGTTGCTAGAAGGCATATTCCTTCCCTGAGGCTGCCGTAACAAACACAAACCAACAAAAAGGTGTTCCCTCAAGTTCTGGAAGCCTGAAGCCCAAAATCAAGAAGTCGGCAGGCGGCGCTCCCTTTGGCCTGGGGAAGAAGCCCGCGTGCTCCTGGCACTCCTGGGCTGGTGGCGGCCCTATCCTTGTGCCCCTCGGCTCGTAGCCCATCACTGTGGTCTGCCAGTGCTGTGTGGCCTTCTTCTTTCTTCCTTCTCAGGTTGTCTGTCCTCTTCTACAAGGACAGCAGTCAATGGGTTTAGGGCCGAACCTACTCCAATATGACTTTATCTTGCCTTAATTACATCCCCCAAGGCTCTATTTTCAAATAAGGTCACCTTCCCAGGTTCCAGGCAGACTTGAATTTTGGGGAACCCCACTCGACCCAGAACCAAAGCAGCCAGCCCATCAATCAAGCAGGTGGGAAGCTGGAGGAGGAAGAGCCCTGACTTCACTCCACTTTCCTGCCTGTGGTCCCCTAGAAGCCGCAGGGGAAAGGAGCCCCTTGGGGTCAGCCTCACCAGCGTGGCCCATCCTGAGCACAGGGACTCAAGCCTGGGTGCCATCCGGCGTCCGAAGCAGCGGAGCAGCTCAGCTCGATGGTGAGCCTCGCTCCAGATCCACCATGAATGTTATAAGACGGCTTCTTGGGAAGTGCATGTCATGACAATTTTTGTCTTGTCTTTGTGCAAACTATGTTTTGTGGGCGTGGAAGGAACAAACCACTCTTCATCACTTCCCAATCTCTTCTGAAACTCAAACGTCTGCCTTCCAGGTTGAGGCATTTCTTGCACGTGAGAGGTGCCACATTTCTAGAGCCCTGAAGCCACGGGGTGGGAAACCGAAGGGAGGTCAGCAGATTCGGCAGCAGCCCGCTCACCCCTCCTCTTCCTCCAGAAGAAGCTCTGAGCTCCGAGAGAGAACTGAGCTCTTCAGTCATGCTTCCCCTGCGAGAGCGCTCTGCTTTCCTCTCTGAATACCAGGCTCCTGACCCTTTCTCTCTGAGCTGCTTTAACAGTGAGAAGGAATGTGCCAAATGACCCCGAGAGGGGCCAGCTCGAGAGCCACTTTGCTTTCATTCCTTCGCTCCTAGTAATGCCCAAATTTCAATTTCATACCGGGAAAAGTCATTTTCCTGATATAAGTCAGCAAATTGCTTTGGCAGCCGAGAACAGCCACCTTTTCTCACAATGGTAAGCCCCTCCCAGGCTCAGCATGGCTCTCTGCATCCAGATTGCTGGAAAGCGGGCGGGCGGGTGGCGGGGGCGATTTCCACAGCTACGCTGGGCCCTGTGGGGGCTCCCGGGAGCCCAGGCCACAAGGCATCTCCATGTGCTTTCCTGGCTTTATCCCCTCATCCTGGCAAACGGGACCCCAGTTTTGTTCTGGACGGTGTTATCACAGCACATTAACATAACGTTCTGTCTGAAACAAGATGAAAATAATGCTTTAAAGAACGACGCCTTCAAACCCGTGAACGAATTGGAGCTAGATCTATGGGTCAACACAGTGGGAATATATCTTAAAGAATGAGGAAGAGGCAGAAAATACCCTTTTCATGTACAATGCTCTCTTGATATTCAATCAACATATTTCTTTAATGTCTTTTATTGTTCTTTCCTCAAAGACAGTTCAATTTAGTAGGAATGTTTTACAATTGCTGAATATATAATATTGTTTATAAGAAGGAATTAGAAAGAACTGAATATACCAGTAAAAATGGCATGTTAGTGTTTTTTTTTTTTTTTTTTAATTCTCAGAGAAGAAATAATAGCAAAATAATGCCCTTCTTACTGGAAAAAAAAAAAAAGAAAGAAAGGAAGGAAAGCCAAATTAAAATGAGGAAAATAAAAATTCTATAACAACAAAATGTGCTAAAATGTGCTTTTTCCCTTTTAGAGAGGTGAACTGATAGGGTTTCTGTCTATGAAACCAAATGTTTACAAATATTCAAGACCATAAATTTGAAGAGAAACTGAATACAGAAAATTCTTGTTAATGCAGTACATTTTCTGGTAATTTTATAGTCTAATTTTCAGTGATTCCCCACAGAATGAATGCAGTTCAAAGGCAATTTTATAAAGTACTTTGCAGATAACTATTATCTGCTAATTATTAGAAATTGCATGTTGTTGTTAATTGCATAAATAAATTGTTTTATCTGAAAGCCATTAAAAAAAGGTTTGGTGTTTGAAGCATATACAGTTTTGATGTTCCTGTATAAAAACGTTTAACTGTTTAACTCTGAAATAATGACATGCTGCTTTTAAGACAATTTCTTAGACTAATGGATTATGGGGGGAGGGGTCCCTTAACATATATTTTATTTTATTTCTATGGCATACTTCAATTGATTATAAATTTACATGGAAAGAAAGATTGAAAACATTTTACTAAATATATTAAAATGTTATCTATATAATGCTATATTTTTAAAACCTTTAAAAGAGATTTATATAAGCATTTCCTTTTTTCCAAAACCATTCTCATTTTACCACCAAAAAAAACTTTTTATTTTATTACTATATTAGACTCATAATTAGCCACAAGAGAAATATATTTGTGGAAACAGTTGCCTTATATTTTCTATGAAATAATTCAGAAAATGAGTTTAATAGGATATACCAATAGAATTTGAAACAATGCATAGGGGTCATTTCCACGGAGCTTCTGAAGTGAGTTGCTACTTTGGAAGGTGGTTGGACTTCCCTTGGCAGAGGTCAGCCACCAGGAGCCCCCGAAGTGGGGGACCAGTGTGGCCACGGAGCTGGCTGGTGGCCCTTGGCAGACGAGTGGAGGGTTAGGCACCCCGAAGCCTCGGGGCAGGACAAGTGAGGCTTCCCGGGGCACAAAGTGTTGAGCCGCCTGCCCACTGCGGGGTAGGGGAAGCCCTCGTGTAGACCAAGGCAAGCAGAAGAAACGCACAAACCCAGTCCGGGATGCAGATGCCACTCTGAGGCTTCCAAGCTGGTAACTGCAAAAAAGAAAGTGGGGGGTGAGGGGTCCACAGTGTTTTAATCTCTCAAAAGACTGTGGCATCAGGTCAGCATGCGTGAGAAAGTCCTTAGGCAAAGAAGATAAAGACGCGCCTCAAGCCTTCCTCTCCCCGTCTTCTGCAGCACAGGCCTCACAGCTGAATGCTGTGAAGAAACAACTCCCAAGAATAAGGGGCAGAGGAACCAGCTAAGCTTTTAGCAAGAAAAGGGAAGTCAAAGGGAAACCCAAGAGCAGATCACAAGGGAAGGTAGGTTTACTCCCTGGGGGCTCTACCTTGAGTCAGGGGCCACTGGAACTAAAACTTGAAGCGTCCTAGAAGTGACGTCCTAGAAGTAACGTTGGTCAGTAAAATTAGATGCTAAAAATAGACTATGGCTTGACAGAAGTGTGCTGTCATCGCCATGTGCTGCCTTTTGTGAGAGAAAAGGACGGAGCGGGCAGATGGCAGAGCCGGAAGAGGCAGCAGCTGCGTCTGGAAAAAAGTTGTTGATGCGCAGGCACGAGCATCCCTGGGAGCCCGGCCACGGGTGCGGGGAGTGCCCATCGCATGCGTCGCCCTCTAAGGTGCCAGGGCTGCCCAGGGGATGGGGCAGAGGGCAGGGCTGCCCTGGGGCAGGGCGAGGCTCTGGGCAGAGGTAGGTGTGGTCCTCTGATTAACTTTATATGTCAGAGGAAATGGTATCTGAAATTTCCTTGGTGTGTGTCCTTAAAAGAGGGAAGCATGCCTTTCCTAGAATTGGATGTGGTTGCTGGAGCTCTAGCATCTACTTTGGACCATGAGGTGACCTTTGGAATGGAAGTTTGCACAGTGGTGCAACAAGTAGGAGAATCTGGGTCTCTGATCCCAGCCGCGGGTTGACAGCTTCTCACCTTCCTGGACGTCTCTTTTGTTTAAGGCACTGCTTTTTGGTAACCATCTGTGACTCACAGCTGAATCCAATCCTGTTTGTTACACATGGTTTTGGCTATTACAGACAAAGCTGCTACCACATGTATGGGTTTTTGTGTGGATGTGTTTCCATACTAAGAGTGGAATCGCTGGGTCATACATGACAAAGGACCACAGTGTCTGTGCCAACATAGAGGCTTCTTAAAAATTTTATTGAAGTATGTCATTCATACATGAGCATACATAAACAATAAGTGTATAGTAAAAGTTGTAAACTTACAAAATAAGCATGCATAACATCACACAGGGGTCCTATACATCACCTCACCATCAGCACCATGCATTGTTTTGAAATATTTGTTACAAACTATGCAAGATATTTACTACTAACATCAAAATATTACTACTAACTATAGTCCATAACTTACATTTGGTGTCTTTTCTCCCAACCCACCCTATTATTTTTTTAAATGTTTTTATTACAGAGGTTGTGAACTTACAAAACAATCATGCACCTGTGTATAATTGCCATACAACACCCCTTCACCAACATACCACCCCAGGGTGGAACATTTGTTACAGATTATGAGATAATGTCATCAGACTATTACCACAAACTATGGTCCATAGTGTACATTTGCACACTTTCTCCGTAACGCCCGTTGTCATCACAGTTCATCTCTGCCATTGATGCAAGAATATCACAGTATTGCTGTTAACCACAGTCCATAGGTCACTCCAGTTGTATTTTTCCCATGCTTCTCCACATCCCCACCACCCTGCCATAGTGATGTACATCTGCTCTAGCTCACAAAGGACATTCTTGCATCTGTACCATCAACCACAATTCTCATCCACCTCTGGGTTCACTGTTATTCGGTTCCTAGATTAATTCTTTAGCTCACTTTCAATTGACATTTACTTCCCCAGACTACCCTTTTCAGCCACAATCCCGTTTATAAACCAGCTGCTACTCACTATAATGTGTTACCATCAACTCTATCCCTTTCCACACTTTTACAGTCAAGTTAATTAAAACTTCTACATATACTAAGCATCCTTCTACATATACACAGCCCTCCTCTTATTGCCTAATAACCTATACTCTAGATTTTAATTCCATGCATTTATTCTTCGTATTCAGTTCATATCAATAAGATCATGCACTATTCGTCCTTTTATGTCTGGCTTACTTCATTTAGCATAATGTCTTCAAGATTCACCCATGTTATCACATGTGTCCCAATTTCATTTCTTCTTACTGCAGCATAGTATTCCGTCATATGTATATACCACAGTCTGTTTATCCTTTCATTGGTTGATGGGCGCTTGGGTTGTTTCCATCTTTTGGCAATTGTGAATAACACTGCTATGAACGTCGGTGTGCAGATGTCTGTTCGTGTCACAGTTTTCAGTTCTTCAGGATACATTCCTGGTAGAGGAATTGCTGGATCATATGGCAGTTCTATATTTAGCTTCCTTAGGAACTGCCAAACAGTCCTCCACAGAGGCTGCACCATTTTACAGTCCCACCAGGAGTGAAGGAGTGTTCCTATTTCTCCACATCCTCTCCAGCACTTACTGTTTTCTGTTTTTTAAATAATTGCCATTCTATGCAGTGTCAGATGACATCTCATTGTAGTTTTGAGTTGCATTTCCCTAATAGCTAGTGATATGGAACTTTTTTTTTTCATGTGCTTTTGACCATTTGTATTTCCTCTTTGGAGAAATGCCTATTTAAATCTTTTGCCCATTTTTAAATTGGAGTGCTTGCTCTTTCACATACGGAGACTTCTCTCCCCACCACCTTATCTACCCGGGAGCCAGCATGTCATGAAGACAGAGAGCACTCTCTCCCCAAGAGGAAACCATCTAGAACTGAGCCGTTCCTTACATACAAAGTCTAGCATTGTTAAAGGCCAGCTATTGGCCTTTAAAAAACAAAACAAAAGAGGACAACAACAGAAAATGTGTGCTTCTGGACTTAATGTTGACTCAAACTACTTATGACCAACCAATAAGTTTACTTGCAACTGGAAACTAAGAGCCTCCATCACAAGTAAGAAAATCTACCTGATGACTCAAGTGTGTGTGTCTGTAACAGGTGTGTTTAGTTTATGCTACTAGTTTTCATCAAAGGCAACCGAAACCAAAAGCTACTACAGTGTCATCAAAGATCAAGTTAGGTGTAGGTCTTTGGAGCTGTGAGGGTTAATGCAAAAACAAAATTAGGAGAGAAGACAAAGACTCAGAGCAGGTGGGCCAGGCGAGAGACCTAGTGTCGCACCTGGGCACGCATGCACTCCAGAGACACACCTGGGTGTGTGTGCGCTTTGGCGTCACACCTGGGCACACATGTGCTTTGACATCACACCTGGGCACGCGTGCACTCCAGAGACGCACCTGGGCGTGTGTGCGCTCTGGCATCACACCTGGGCACACATGTGCTTTGGCATCACACCTGGGCACGCGTGCACTCCAGAGACGCACCTGGGCGTGTGTGCACTCTTGGCGGTCATCCACCAGCCGACGTCTGAACGGCCTCTTGGCAGGAGCTTTGTGGCGGCTGAAGGCAAGAGCCCCCTTAGCTCGGGCTAGTGTCACCTTCCATGAGTGAGGTCGGTGGCTTAGGAGACTTTCTCCCCTTTCTAGACACCGGTGCTTGTTCAGATTCTACGTGGAACCTCCTCAGAGGCAAGAGGTACAAAGTGGAAGGAGCTGAGGAGCTGAGTAAGCAAACGTGCTCGTGGTGGCCGCAAGGGCCGAGAGCGGGCGGCCCGGAGCTGGATGAAGTCGCCGGGGTTCTGGAGAGGACACGGTAAACTCTCCGGCAGTCCTCAGCCGGGGTGAGCTGTCCCCTGGGACGCTGCGCAATGTCCAGAGGCACTTCCAGCTGTCGTAACTGTCGTGGATTAGATCATGGCCCCGCACGGAGCTCGAGCCTGAGCTCATTTGTAAATGGAATCCTGGAAGGACCTACTAGGGGCGGCCAGGCCGGCTGGGGGGCTGGGCCCAGGTGACTGCGGTTCTGACATGCACAGGAGGGGCGAGGGGACGGCCACGCGCCAGAGCAGTGCCGGAAGCCACCCGAAACACGGCGGGCTCTGGAGGAAGCGTGGCCTGCTCATGCCTTGAGTCTGGGCTTGTAGCCTCCAAAACTGCAAGACTGTCGGTTCCTGCTGTTTCAGGCTCTGGTGCTTGTCTGTTTACAGCAGCCCTGGCAGACGCAGGCAGTAATGCAGGGCTGATGCTGGACACCCCGCAGCCCCGCAAATCCCCAACCTTGTCGGAGAATCATCCCATCCAAAGTGCTAGCAGTGCCCAGGGGGAGAGAGAATTCCAGCCAAGACCTTGGCCTTCTAAAGGACGAAGCTCAGGCCGATGAAGCTAAGGTTTCTGGTGACTGCAACCGAAATCTCCAGCTCCACAGACTCCAGCTCTAGTTCCAGGACATGGAACAAGTCCTGTAGCTGACACCTCAGGGGAAGAGCAGATCATTTAGTGCACTTGTAGGTTTGTCTGCAGTAGTCTGTGATTGCATGCTAAGCACGCTCCGTCTGGAAATTCCCCCGTCCCGTGGACCCTGTGAATACACACTCTGCTTGCTCCCCTCCTCCCTTCCAGGGGACGTCCTCTTTCTTCTGGCTCTTCTCCTGCCCCTCACCCTCAAATGCTGGTCCCTGCAGATTCCCGTCCTGGCCCCTCTTCTGTCTCACGCTGTGTTTCCATCGCAGCTCTCACCTCCCGCCATGCTTCTAGCTAGAAGTTGAGGCAGGAGGACAGTCTGGAATAGTAACCAGTATTTCTCTGTACCCCTCAGCTCTTTCCCACATTCAGGAAACTCATCCCGTTGACATACGTCATTCAGGCAAGAGACGCAGAGGACACGAGACCCCCGACTTTCAACTGCCCAGCCTAAGGGCGACGATCGGCGTGTGGGTCAGGAGTGACCGGGGCTCCGCACTCCGTGCCTTGTGTCCTAGGAAGAAATGGAGGGTCTGCAGCCGAGCCGAGCCGGGAGGCAGAGGCTCCCATGGCCCCCGCCGGCCCCGGGCAGCAGAGGGAGCGTCTGGTCATGGTAAGGCCGGGCTCGGCTCGGCAGGACCACGGCGTCACGAGGAGCGGCCCCCACTCTGCTTCCGCTTCACTCCAAGACCCCCCACTGGAGCTGAGCAACAGCGACCCTGCAGCATGGGGCCTGGAAAGCAGCCTTCCCAGACTGGCAGTGAGGCCTCTGGTCCGGATCCCGGCCCTCGCCTTCAGCTCCTCCCCGGCCCCTCCAGTCACTCACGCACAACCACGGAGGGGCATGGGCACTTGTCTGGAGACCTGTCGAGCGCCGAGCCCGCTGAGAGGTCGTTTTCTCCTCCCCGTGGTGGGTACAGCGCCGCCGCCCTTGCGGGGTTGCTTGGCCGTGGCATTCCGCGGAAGATCCCTAAAGTGCCTGGCATGTTATAGGAGCTCCATGGGGACAAACTATTGGATTCATTCAGAATAGAGCACAGAGCGCTCAAACTGACCACGTTAAAACTATCTGAGGATTTACCTCCCAACTTCCTCTCCCAGCTCGAATCTGCTGTTCCACCCTCTATCTTTATCCCAATTAACAGCACCACCACGGCAGAGAGCTGTCTTTCTGCACCCTTCCCTCTCCCTACTCAAGCCCCCACTGGATCTTGTGGGTCCATCAGCTGTGTGGCTCTGAGACACATCCTCCCCACCCCAGCACTGCTGGCATTGTCTTCTCATCATGCTTCCTCCTCCAAGGACGGTCCAGGGGTCCCACAGCCACTCCTCGCCCTCCAGCCTTCCCGGACGCCGTGTGCCTGTGCCAGGGCCGCCACGGCTGCCTCCTGCTGCAGGTGCTGTCTGTGCATCCCTGTGCCCCAGCGAGTCAGCCGCACTCTGCACCCCCCTTCTCTGCTCTCACCTGGTCACGTCTTTGCTAGGTTAGCATCTTCTGTGCGTCCCACCTCCCGGGACACCTGGAGGTCTCTGCACACCCAGAGCCCCCTCCCACCAGCCCTCGCCCCTCTGCCTCTCAGCCTGCGCCCACTCTGCCTCCAGGGGGCTTCCCAGCTGCCTGTACCTCGTCGTGGCCTGAGCGAGAGAGTAAATGACCACAACTGAGAGCGTTTGTCGCTTCTCAGCACAGCTTCTGAGCTGAGCGGAGCACGGCGCCCTGAGAGCACTGTGGGGTCTGGCGACATTCCCTGACAAAGAAAGTCATCCAGAAGCCCCTTCTTAGGATGGCCGTAGCCCTGCCCGATCACGTGCTAATATCGTAAAACGTACTTGCTGCTTGACTTCCAAACAGCAATTTCCCCAAATATGAAGAGCTCCATTAGTTGGCATACAAAGCTTTCAACATTATCTAATAGTGAATGAGGTGCTAGAAAAAAATATTAGCGGCCATTCTGATCCTAAAGCATACTGTTTGAAAACATAAAGCTAAAATACAAACTATGAAAAACTGACTAGCTGTGCACCTGTTTGTCATGACATCTGACCTTGTTATTATGCAGGTACAAGGTGGTAAGCTATAAGAAATTATTTAAAAACAAACTTTTTAAGATGCAATTTTTATCTGTTTGATGTTGGAAAAATATACTTACCAACCATGCCTGTTCCTGATCCAAGGCTCTGTTATTGTAGCTTCCTTTTCCGCAGGACTCGTCTGGTGGTTGTTAAGAATTCGATCATGTGCTGTGACACAGCTTTACTTGCTATCTCCCTGTTTTTAACGTGGCTGTGACCTCTATTTCTTGTCTGAAACTTTTGCATTTTTCTCCTGGTTAGTGAAACAGGTTCCTGCACAGCCTTAATTACTTAGAAAAGGGGAAGAGAAAAAGACAGAAGAAAAAAAGAACACTGTCACTTTTCTTAAATTCTTTCTTGCTCTCATTTTCTTGTTTCTGGATTAATGACTATTTATTACATATTCACTGAGTGCCGAGAACCGTGCCGGACCCTGCACGGTACAGAAGAGAACAAAGGAGACGCGGCCCGTGGACGCACGCCTCCTGATTTCAAAGCCCTAGGCAGGAATAGAATTCAGGACCACTTCTTTCTCTTCACTTAAAGGATATTTTCATTTTCAGCAAGCATCACCTTGCTTTCCTCATAAGGCGGTCGGACAAGTCATACGTCTACCCCTGGGGAATGAGGCCACCGAGATCGCGCGTGAACCCCACCTCCTCCAGGCACAGGGGGAGGCCTGAGGTGAGGGGTCCGAGCCCTCGCCCCAGCCTCGACGGCCCCTCATGTCTGGCTGGCGCACCCCAACTCCCTGGACCACCTGTCTTCTCCGCGGTCCAGCTCTGCTCCTAAATTGCTGGCTGTGCTTCCTTCTCGAGGACACGCTGGCTCCGTCTCCGACACCTTCCTCCTCAGACTCTCCTTTCGCCTCCCTGGGCTCTCGACCAAGAAAGGCCATCCCGAGCCCTGCTCCGGCATGCGTTGCAGCGGCGCGTCAGGCGCGTCTTCAAGTCTGATTCTGTTGCGTGCTGGGGGCCAGCGGGGGTGGGGGGCCCGGAGCTCAGTCGCGCAGCCTCGCGGCCTGAACGTGAGCTGGCGCTGGCTCGGCCGTCGCTATGACGCGTCCTGCTTCTGTCAAGCCTTTGGGCTGTGACGGGGCGGTGGACACCCTCCTCCCACCCATCACGCTGATGTACCAGCCGAGCGACCGGTGCCCGCCAGCCCCGCGCACTTCCCAAAAGATGCGGCCCGAGGGGCCCCGGCCACGGTGTGAGGGCCGTCTGCGCCTGCCCGGAGCCCCCAGGGCGCTTCCCCTCTGGCTCGGCCACTGCTGGGTCTCAGGCACGGGGCCCTGGCCTCGGGCTCGGGAGGCCTGCTGCCACCCCCCCCCCAAAGAGCTACACCACGGGAGGGCAGTGGCCGGGGGCCGTCCTGGCAGGGGCAGCCGGCTGGTGAGAAAGCCGGCACGAGGCAACGTGGCAGATGGCACTAGGGGCGGGATGCACTGTGCGGTGATGGTCACGATCGGACTTTTGACTTGCTGATGTGACAAGTGGAATTTAATGCTAGAAGGAAACCATCCTGCTGAGTTCAGAGGAACGTCACAATGTTTTTATTTTTTGTTTGTTTTGTTTTGTTTTTTTGTTTTTTACTGGGAGGTCCTGGGGATCGAACCCGGGTCCCTCCATATGGGAGACGGATGCCCAAGCAGTTGAGCCACATCCAACCCTAAATTTTTTAAAAATACACAATGTCAGGGTTAAAGATTTGCCTTTAGCTCCAACGGTATATAAGGTATTTAGTGTTTAGCACAGTTGTTTAATACAGTATACATTATATTGATGCCCACATCAAAAACAATTGAAAATATCTCCCTCCTCTGTCTTCCTCTCCCTCTCTCCTCCTTCCTCCTCCCTCCCTCCCTCCCTTCCTCCCTCCTCTCCCTTCTCTCCCTCCCTCCCTCCCTCCTCTCTCTCCCCTTCCTCCCTCCCTCCCTGTCACCCTCTCCCTCTCTCCTGCCAGTCTTTATGCTTTCCACTACACTCCATAAGTCTGACTCACGGTTTTTCTTGCCCTGCGGCTTCTACTTACAGTCTTCCAGTGTCACTTGGATTGTTTTCCATGCAAGGCCAGTGTGCCCATGAATGTTTTACCGCCTTGTTCCACAAAGCTGGCTTCCACACACAGGGTCCTCTTGGGCAGCCTCGCTCGCGGGCCAGCTCTGTGCCTCTGGCGCCCAGTCCTCCTCTGGGCCTTTCTGGTGAGCAGGTCACATCACCTCCGGCGAGACGCGGCGCTGATGCTGGCGGAGCCCACGATGGACCACTCGGCAAGGCCGGGAGCGTCGGCAGCGTCCAGCATCGATGACGCAGTGCCAGCACCTGCCAGATCCTTCCAGGCCATTGTCAGGGATGCAAACCGCAGCTCAATCTGGATTTGCTGAATGAAGTGATGCTGAGAAATATACAAGATGGAGACGGGTTGTTAGCAGATGGGTGGCTTCTTCTCCACTAGTGAGGAACTGGAGGGAAAAGTGCTTCGACTTGCACGTTGGGAAGGGAGGATGCATTCAGACTGAAATTAAAGAAGGCTCAACTGAGCAAGTTTGAACACACCCAGTGATTGTCCAAGGCTTCTTTGGCTGATACAGGAGTGTACCTGCACCCTCGCCAGTTGGGTCAGCTACATATGCAAATCAGCTTACTTGAACTGACAGTGTCATGACCCAGCTTCTTTCTTAAAATGGATCCATTTAGCTGCTGCACAAACCCACATGAGCAAGAATCAGCACAAGCACGTGAGCGAGAGGCGCCCGATGCCCTGCGCTCACCAAGCCCCACCCCTCCACCCTTTCCTGAGCATTGCCTGAGGTTTTCCTCTTTGCAAATTCATTTCCAGTGCCCTCCAGGCACGGTTTGAGATGCCCGTTCCCTTGGTCTCCAAAGCTGCTTAGCCTCAGACTAAATCACTCGGTTTGTGGAGAAAGCTTCTTCCTAAACAAAAAAGACAATGTCCAGGCCCCAGAGCCAATGGTGACACTGTCAGTGAGCTCCAGCTTCGCCACGTTGCCTGCTCAACCGCGCAGAGCCTGGCATGCTGGGTAACGGCCTTTGGCTCAGGACTGCGCCACTAGCTCCCAGAGAACCATCTTCCTGGAGACACCGGGGATGCTGGAAGGGTAGAGCCATGGCAAGTAGCCACACCCTGGGGTTGAACTGCTGTTTTTAAGCCACAATTCCTTGGTCCCTTTAATTTGTTTGTCTTGTTTGCTGACTGGTTGGTTTTTATTTTTTGGTGTTTGGTTTTGTTGATCACCCAAACATAAAATATCAAAGTAATTATCTCCTGATAATGCACTAATTTAACAGACACTCCCGTTAGAAAGCACAGGCTGCATTTCACGGTGAAGATAAGAGCATGAGCTCGGGCCCTGATTACAGCATGTGGGAGGTCAAAGCTTCTGGCCCAGACCAGGCTTCTGTTAGGCCTCCAGGGCTCCCTTCCGTCTGGGGCGGTTTGAGCTGGGCTAGCGATCACCTGGTCAGAGCCAGCCGCACCGCCGATGGCAGCATTCCTTCCTCCCGGGGCACCCCTTCACGCGGCTTCCAGGCAGCCCCGTCCCAGCACCCGAGGGCCCCCATCTCCAGGCACACGGCCATGGGACGTGGTGCCTAAGCCAGCAGAGTGCGCTGGCGTGCGGCGGCGAGGGCGTGCTGCCCCCTCGTCCCCTCCAGCTCTAGGCCCAGGCCTGGAGCTTGGGCAGGACACGCGTGCACGGTGAGCTCTGGCCCGGGACGCGCCGCATCGTGGCCACGTGGAGAGGGTGGAGAGAATGAACGGGACGGGGCTGGCTGTTTTAATTCCAGGCCAATATATCCCCAGGGGGTGCAAAATCTAGTCTCAAAAGATCCCCATTCTAATAGCGCACCGGGCTTCTTATCGTTGTCTCTCGTTCCGTCTTCGCGTCACTGGCGAAGCGCGGGGGTCCACACTGCTATTTCGGTCAGTCCGTCTCCAGCAGCACCGCTGGGTCCTGGCACACACGCCGACTGCGCTCTGCGCCCGCTTCACGGCCACACGTGGACTCCCTCTTTCCATCCTGCCTTTATTCTTTCCCTCTGCCTCCCCTAGATCAACTCCTCACTGGCTGCGCCTTCCCTTCTACCGCTCAGCCCTTCCCAGTCTGCCCGGGGCGCGGACCTGCATCTGACCTGACCGCCACGCAGGGAGGGACGCAGCCTGACGCCGTGCCCGGAGCGCAGACGGCACCTCCAGCGTCACTCCAGATGGGAGGAAGGAGCCGGTGCTGGGTGTTTCGCTGGTACGACGACCAAGGGGCCCCATGTGGAAACAGTTTAAGAGTGGGCGTTTTAGGAACGAATGCCTGGGGCGCGCGAAGGGCTGTGGTTCTGTCTGCACCAGGACCCCAGGCTTCCCCCTCCTACGCGCAGAATGCGTTCACGAGCTTTATTTCTCCCGAAAATCACCAGTATGTTATTCTCACGGGTCTCCCACTTGTGCTACTTGTTCCACATTTCTTAATAGTCGTCACTACGTTCTACACATCGCTTTCCAATGACTGAAATGCTTTCGGAAGTCTGACCACGCACTCGTCCGCCTCCCTCAAGTCTCAACAAACGGGCATTACCTGGAGAGAACTGGAAGCGGGGGCTCAGCCAAGCCTTGTCCACGAGTGTCCGTAGCCGCCTGGTTCACAGCAGCCCAGCGGCGGAAGGACCAGGGTCGGCGACAGACGGAGGGGCTGGCGAAGGCGGCCATGCAGCGGGACGCCACCCAGCCCTAAGCGGATGAGGCACGGCGACACGCCACCTCGTGATGACCCTAGAAAACGCTACGCGACCGACAGAGCAGACACAGGCGGCCACATGTCGCCGGGTTGCATTTGTGTGGAATGCCCTGAGCAGGCAAAACCAGAGACCAGAGGAAAAGCAGCGGATTCCAGGGACTGGAGGGAGCAGGAACAGGGGCACGGCTCAGCGGGTGCAGGCGTTCCTTCTGGGGTCATGGAACTGTTCTGGAATTAGAGATGGTGATGTTTTCACAACGCCGTGAACATGCCTTAAAATGGTTAAAGTGCTGAATTTAATGTGATATGAATGTCACCACAAATAGAAGGAGGAAAAAATGAGTTAATTAGAAGTGCCCTTTAAAAATGGGCCCACCGCAGGAGAGAGGACACTCGAGTTTGTCTGCACTCCACCAACGGCGGAAGCTCCTGGGGGGGCCAGCGGGTCCCCTCCCCATTGCACAGAGCAAAGTGAGGCCCGGGGTGTGGTCACCCGGCCGCGGTCCAGGGCTCACCCCAGCTCGAGACTCCTGCGGGCCGGGCTCGTTCGTCCGTCCGACCCAGCCCAGGGGCCCTGCGGGATCTGTGTCTCTGAGCCTTCCGACGGGGTCAGTGCTGGCTCTCACCCGAGGCACTGACGGAGCCTGAAGTCTCTTGCTTATGAGATCTGTTGAGACCACATCTCAAGGGGTATGTTTGAAGGTGGCAGTCGAATTGATGAAAGAAAGGACAAATTCATTAATTAACTCACTTCCCAGGCCAAGTTCTCACGTGCCAGCCTTAAGCTTAGAGTGGATTTTATGGCTGAGTTATAAATCCCTCACAAGTGTCGTCTAGTATAGACAAGCTGTCAGAGATTTAAATGCCACGGGATTAGTGGGTGCTGCTGGGACCTTGTAAAAAAGGTGGCGACTTGCTACCTCTTGGGCGAACTTAGATTTAAACCTTTGGCAGATATTCCGAATGATTACAGTTTTAGTTTTCAGGCGATACCACCTCCCACCGTGTGTGTCCATATCAGCGGGTTAGCTTTAACGCACCACGAGGAGATATGGGCCGATTCCGATTTGACGTAACAGCCTGTAATTTCAATACTGCCTAATTATACATCCTCGGGGACTGCGGGTGGAGAGAACTGGTGGATCGAGAAGTATGGAAATTCCACTATTGACCACCGAGCTCGGAGGCAGAAGAGTGTCCCTTGCCCATCCCTGGCCCCAAGCCTGTCCCAGATGTCATCAGCCCACGCGGCCGAAGGGTCAGGAGCGGGATGGGCCACCCCTCGGAGGGCTGAGAGCACAGCTGCGCAGCCTCTATCTGCCCCCGTGAAATGGGAGGACATGGGCACGGGTCCAGATGGTTTCCTGCTGCCCACCCCTAACCCTGCCCCCAGCCCGGTGGGCTGAGGAACAGTCCTCTTCTCACAACTGCATTCCTACCCCAAGACGTGGCAACTTCTGCCCCAAAATCATGCTGCAGCAGCTCACCAAGGGCAGAGCCACGCAGGGCCTGTCTCAGGTTCCCAAACGCCATGCAACAGGTCCTCTTAATACCAGGGATTTGTGGCTCCGGGTTTCAGAGCCCGGGAGGCTGGCTTCTCCTGGACCAGGTGTCTTCTGGCTGGCCAGCAATCTTTGGGCTCCTTGGCTCTTCCACCACATGGCGTCTCCTTCTCCTCCGGGTTCCATTGCCTTCGGCTTCTTCGTGCTCCCGTGGCGTCTCTCTCCATCTGCCTTTTGCTCTGGTCGTAAAGGACGGCAGTGTCTGGATTAAAGCTCAGCTGCATTCAGCTGGCGCCACACCTTAACTGAAGTCACATCTTCAAGTGGTCCTCTTTGCAGGGGCCCACACCCCCGGAATGCAGACCGAGACAAGAACGTGTCCGCCCTGAGGGGCACGGCTCATCCCTCCACAGGCCTTGGCTGCCCTCTTGTCAAACCTGGCATCAGAGTCCAGAACCACCAGGACTAGGGGCACAGAAACGATACAAATTAGACGTTCAGCAAAAGATAACTGGACACACGACAGTGAGCACTTTGACAGCAGGCAACTGAAGGCGGAGGCAGTTCCCACCTGTTACATCAGTAACTGCATCAGGACCGAAAAAGAATTCTGCTGCTATCAGACAGGGCACTTGATTTGGTCCTCCGGAAGAGATGTCAGAGTTGTAGGAAACCATCCCTTGCCGGCCTTTTTCAAGACGGTCCTGATTGTCTAAAGAAAGCACCCCAGGGCTTTGACTGCGCGGAGCTCCAGGTCTTTTAGGGAACTAGCCCTTAAGGAAATGCCAGACGATAGCGCTTCCATTTCGGAGCCCGTTCAGTCCTCGTGAGCTTCGCTCTGTGATCTCATGGTATTAAAGGTAGCGCAGCAGTTGCTTTGTCAATAGCTAAGGCACGTTAGTCATTTGTGGGCTCCAGGTGCAAGGCTGAGGAATTTCTACGCTTAATCTTAATCAAAACAGTTCTCTAAAGGAGCGTCTCATGCTAACCACTCCACAGGTGAGGAAATTAAAATGCTGAGAGGTCTAGAAACATGGTCAAGGCCTCAAAAGCAACCAGGCAGAGCTCACATGGGTCCCCAGCACCTGGCCACGCTCCTGCGACCCTCAGCACTAGGCTGCCGTGGACAGCCTCGACCTGAGGTCCTACGTGGCCGTCCAGGCAATGGGGCGGGGTGGAGGTAGGTGTGTTTTTAGAGCATGTTATGAGCAGTGGGTCTGGGCTCCAGATGGACAGGAGGTCGTGGGCCTCTCCAGAGGAAGGAGAGTGTGGAAAGGACTTGGGGACGGACAAGGACTGAGGTTGGGGTGTCTCCCGAAGGCGCCAGGGAAAGTTGACTTATGTGGGAAAAGACTGTGCAGGTGTGCTGCACTGAAGGATCTCGAGACGGAGATGTGGATGGGTCCAAGGCAGTCACGAGCTCCACAGGAAAGGGAGGCTGAAGCCGACTTGGCGAGGAGGAGGAGGAGAGGGCTGGGTGCAGCAGAGGCAGGGCCTGGAGTGCCAGCAGCCGTGAGAACTGGGAAAAGCAGTGAAATGGAGTCTCCTGTCGTCTCTGGGGGCAGAGCAGCCTGCTGCCTACCTTGGCTTCAGCCCAGGGAAACCGTGAGAGAAGTTTCTGTTGCTTTAAGCCCCAGTTTGTGGTGATTTAGGAGCACAGCCACAGGAAGTTCACACAAGGATCATGGGCTCGAGCCGGGCAGTCGGCAAGGTGAGCCGACGGCAAGGTGAGCCGACAGCCCTCCGGGGGGCCTCCAAAGGAGCTCACAGAGGTCTCCCGTGGGTTAGCTCACTGTGCATGGAGCCTGCCGCTCTCACCAGGTGTTCTGTGCCCAAAGGGCTGTGGGTGGAAGGAAAACCCTCATGTCCAGTGAGTGCCCTTTTAACTCAGAAAAGCAGCCCCAAAGAAGGAGCACGTGCTACTTCCAAAAAGTTTGACCTCTGCCTAGAGATTCCAGCCTGCAGCTGCCAGAAAGCAGGTGCACCCACCACAGATCAACTGTGAAGTGGGCAAGACGGACCCCGTTATGGGGCATTCTGCGGGCATGGGCGGATGGCCAGAGAGAAGGCCGCTTTCCTTTCACTGCACAGAATCGGACAGTCACTAGCTAGGAGCTGATGATACAGGATCTTATTTCATTTGAAGTGGTGATGAGATCTGTTTGGGGTTCGTGTCCCCCAAAATTCATGTCCTTCCAGAACCAGCGAAGGTGGCTTGTTTGGAGAGAAAGCATCTCTGCAGATGTGACCAAGTTACGATGAGGCCGTGCCTTAAGCCGGATCACTGGCATCCTTATAAGAGGGAAATTTGGACAGACAGACAGACACAGTGGAAGACAACCATGAGATGGCAGGAGCAAAGATGGGGCTACGAGCCGACTAGCACCCAGCAGGGCGGCCACCACCAGAAGTCAGAGAGGCAGGGGACAGACAGACCTGCCGCTGGCACCTGATTTCAGGCTTCCAGCCCGCAGAGCTGTGGGACAAGACATTTCTGTGGTTTTAAACCCCTCCTTGTGGTACTTCATCACGGCTGCCCCAGGAAACGAATGCAATATCCATAAAGAGACATTTCTGGAGCGTTGCAGGATGCGTGTAGACTAATTCTACAGCCCAGGTGAGCGGCGACCGCACGCCAAGCCGTGGGCCTGTGGCCCACAGGCGCCCGCAGGGGCGTAGCCACTAGGACAAGCTCCAAAGACATCTTCAGACAGACCCGCAGATGGCGGAAAGCCAGCCTCCAACAGGCCCCGGGTGGAGAGGAAAGAAAGGTTTTGCTTTCTCACCCAGTGGGCCTCAGCCCCAAAGACAAGGCTTGGCACGGCGGGTGGGCACTGGCTTGGGCAGCAGGTGAGCAGATCCCGTCCCCATCTGACAGTCGTTGCTGTCTGCTCCTGGGCTGCCAGCCCCGCAGCTGCCCTTCTCCCCGCGCCGTCTGCATTCTGCGCCTTCTGCGGTGCTAACTGCGCCCCACGCCACCTCCAGGCCCTTTCCCTGCGCGCCGGCAGCTCACAGGAAGCTCCCCACGAAGGCCCGGAGGAGTGCGCGGGAGGCTGAGCGCGTGGCCCCGGTGCAGCCGCCCCGTCGGGGCCAGCACCCCGCAGGCCCTCTCCGCCAGCCGAGCGCGCTTCCGGGCTTGGGGACCCCCTGACAATGCCGCTGCCCCGCTGCTGCCGCGCCGGACGGAGATGGGCCCCCGGGCCGTACGCCTCCCGCCTGTGCAGCCTCTGCCGCCTCCCCGCTGCGCGGTGCCTCCTCTTCTCCTTCCAGAAGAGGCGATGGCGCCGCGGGGTCTCACCTGCCCGCGTCGCTGTCCTCCCTCCCCGCTGTCCCCCAGGCAGCTCGGACGCTGGCCTGGCGCCCTGCACCCTCGTGGCTCCAGGCTCCCTGGCATCCTAGCCCCAAAGGTCCTCTTTCTGTCCTGGGGACCTGGGAGCCTCCGCTGATCCCCTCTCTGGCCTCGGGCCACCACCTGCAGAGGCGAGCGCTTTCGTCCTGGGAGCTCTGCTGGAAGCTTCCTCCACTGCTGTGGCCGGGGAGACCCCGGCTCTGACCCCGATCAGACCATTTGCTCACAGCACCCAGGTGGCCCGGCAATGCATCAGGGTCCCCAGAGGCCACGAGCAAGGGCCGTGGCTTGGTTGTGCCCCCTCGGGGGTTACCAGCTCCCAGGGTCCCTCTGTGAGCGAGCAGGTTGCTGGGCGTTCTCCTTAGCTCTGAAGTTGTAGGAGTCCGAGGGTGGCCCGCCCTCCCGCCCTCTCATGCATAATGAAATTCTGATGATGCCACCCTAGCAGAATCACGTACTGACCCATAAGGGTACACGTGGCCATTGCCTTTCTGTCTTCATGCAGGATAGTCTTCACCTCTTATTAAAAAGGGCCAGTGTCGCCCCATGTCACAAGGATCATAAACACCGTCGTCTGATAGTGAACGAGTCAGAACCCTGGCAGGACAGGTGAATCAGCAGGGGGTGGAGAGGATGGAAGCCACAGCAGCCGTCCGTGCATTCTTCCGCATCCCGTTCGCAGGCATTTTAAACCAGCTCGCCTTGTCACTTTCAGCAGTGGCCGTGCTTGCTGCCCGGGCATAGCACATGACAAATTGTCGCCACTGCTTTCCGTGGTCTTCGTGAGAAACTTTGGGGGGGCAGCAGGGAGGAGCACGCTGCGCTGCCGATGGGCTGTCGTCGCCTCACGGCCGTCATTGCAGTCCTACCCCCTTCCGGTGCCCACAGGGTCAGGATCATCAAAACACCTTGGAGTGTGAACATCGCTGCGAAGCAGCCAATTTGCCACGGTGGCAGGGGGTCTCTCTCCTCTTGCCCCCACCCCCTGCTCTGTCCCCAAACATCCTCCCCCGCTGCCTCCTGACCCAGATCAGGAACCTGGTGAGCACGTTTGCTCGTCCATTATGGGCCACCTGCAGGATGGGTGTGTTTTATTTTGTTCTGAGTGTCGGGGATTTTTTGTGCATTCTTTTTCCTTTTCATTTCTTTATTTCCACAAATGTAAAGACTTCAAACCAAAGCAAATCCCAGAATCTGCTGGGTGGACTTTTCCCCTCTCTTGCTTGTCCCCAGGTGTAGACTAGTGCTGCTGAAACATGCTGCCATGAAGACATGCCCGACTGTCACCGGGCGAGCAGTCTGGGCCACCGCCTCCCAGCCCTGGCTCGCTGGCGTTCGGCAAGGCTCGTAGCGGGCTCCGCTTCCTGCTGCGCCCGCCCCCTGCAGTGCTCGGTGGTGGTTGTTTATCCCAGTTTGGAAACAATACAAACACTCTGGGGAAGGGACCCCCATTGGCAGAAGAAAACGTGTGGGTGGGAGGGAAAGGGGCGCAAAGGAAGAGCCCAGTGTGGAAGAGTCTTCCAGAACGAAGGAGCCTCTTCTCCGTGGGCAAGCCCGGCTCCGTGGGAGCGAGCCCCGTGCCAGCTCACGGCCTTGCCGCACCCACAGCCCCCTTTCTCGCCCTCCAGCTGCTTGTGACTCCCTCCTCATAATAGTCCAACGCTGGGAGTCAGCTCTGCACAAAGAGCTCTGTCTAGTCCGCAGAAAGCATCTCCGTCTCCAGCACCAGGATTTACAGCAGCTTTCTTTTGAAATGCTTGACATTCCCCCACAATTTCTTAGGTACACTTGGTGGGCAGAGGGCGTCATCTGTATCTGAGTTCATTGCAGAGAATAAGCCATCTTCTCCTGCTTTAATGTCATCCCCTCGGTAACCAAGAGGTCAGAAGCAACAACGCAAAAACAGCAAATTTGTCAATGGAATGTGCAAAGCTGAGGATAAATTCATCTTGTCCTAATCCCTTGCCTCCATGCATCCCATGATTTTTCAGATGCATATGAGCATTTCCCAGGTCCCACTTTCTCACACGCGTCACCGTCCACGGCGGAGCTGGCACAGCCACAGGCCAGCCCCTCTCAGCGCCCTTCAGCTCTTCTTTTTTCCCTTTTAAAGTGCAATACAGTAAACTTCACATTGCTTTCTCAAAACGTCTCCCATGGAAGCCCAAAGCTGCAGTTCCTGTAATTATTTTGATTTGTAGGGATCATAACTCTGTGTTCTGAGGAAAGACTAAATCAATTTTTGAAAATGAATTCGAATGTATTTGCCTTGCATGGGTAGCTCCGCAGAACTCCCTTATGGGGTGCTGGAGCAGAGCCTGCCCAGTGACTCAGCCCTGATTTAAAGTCTGTGTATCGCGTGGAGAGCCTTGATCCTAGGCAGCTACCCTGGCCCTCCAAGTCTCAGGTGGGGGAACCCCCGCTGCATTCACACGACGCCTGTTCTCCACCAAACTCACTGTCAGAGCTCCTAAACTGAGATGCACTGCCGCCCCACTCAGAGCTCCTAAGCCACGACGAGATGCCTCCCCCGTCAGAGCCTCTCACCCACGACGAGATGCCTCCCCCGTCAGAGCCTCTCACCCACGACGAGATGCCTCCCCCGTCAGAGCAAGCACCTACCCCATGCCCGGGATGGCCCCCTCTCCTGCGCCCCGTAAACTCCCTGAAGTCAGGGAGCAGGACTACTTCATCCAGGTGTCCCTGCACCTGCCTGGCATATCATGGACACTTACAGGAACACCAGCTCGAGGGAGCTGAGGCCTCCTAGCCATACGACGTCTGTCCCTACATCACCTCTGTCTTCTCATCACAGGAGGTCATTGAGTGGGATGAGCTGGTTTTCATCCCGTGGTTTTGCCGTCTACCTGTGTGTCATGGCAGAGCCAGGTGAATGCTTACAGTGTGGATAGACAGACTGTGTCCCTCCACCCCTTCCAGGTCCCTGACAAAAACATTTTGGACCACGAGTGCAAGAGAGAAAATCTGAGTGACCTTCAAATGCCTTTTAGCCTATTTTCAAAAGGAAATAAAACGCAGCCCTCTAAACTGGCATCCTTAGCAAGTGCTCCCGGCTTGCCGTGATGGTCACAGCACCTAGCTGAGGACTAAGAGCTTCTGAGGTCTGACTGGGCAAGTTCATAAAGAGCCGTGGCAGTGCAGCGGCGAGGTCACTGGCCTGCAGTCCTCGAGGCCATGGAGGTGACCCTTGGGAGGCAGCCCAGTGTCTCCCTGCATGTCTGCTCAGTGCTCCCTGCTGCTTGGGTCAAAGGCACACATCTTGAAAGTGCAAGCCTCCCAAACAGACTGGAGCTCACGCAGAGCGATTTGGAAATAGGACTCTATGAGACTGCTTTGTTCAACTCTCTAACACTGCAGAGAGGAAAATTAAAATTTGGTCAAGCAAGTGACCAGCCCAAGGTCAGCCCAAGGTCACTTCCCCCACTCAACCTGTGGCACTGCCTCTGCTAACACCATGTCAGCTGGGGACAGCTGGAGTCCCTGCTCCTGAGCATCTAGATAGACTGAGTTCAAGCCCATGTCTTACTCCACATGAACACCCACAGCCATCGTCATCGGAGGCTGAAGTGTAAGGCCACCCCACACTTTAAGGTCCCGTGCCACAGATCAGCTCCGTTATAATTGTCAGCATTCCTCACAAAAGGCAGGAGTGTGCACCTGACTCCATCGAGCATTTGGAGAAGCAAGGAGGGGCAGCGGGCTTCACTTTGCACTCAGACAAGCAAAGGAAGCAAATGAAGGTTGGACATGAAACATGCCTATTTCTCCAAAGCACTGGCGGTTTTGGAGAGTCTGCTTTACTCCAAGGAGCACACCTGCTTCCTGCCATCTCCCTGGATCCTCTCCTGCCCTTCCCCACCCCCTTCCTACCTCTCCTTTGAATGTCCTCTCTCCTGCACTGCCTCCAGCAACCCCAAATTCTCCTCCCTCAGTTAGGCAGAGAGTGCAGCCCACCCTGACCCCTGCGGGCCACCTCAGAGCACAAACCCTCTCCACTCACCGCTGGGGAGGAGCCGTGGGCTCTCGGGGTCTTCACTGACAGGAGCCCGGGAAGCGGCCGCCACTCCCCTCTGCTGCACTTGCATCTTCTTTGGGGTTCTCAGCAGACTGATGATTTTACCATTCACGTGAACCACCTAAGAGTTTGAGCCATCCTTTTATCAGAAAACGAGCAAATAAATCAATTGGAAAGAAAACAACAACAGTTTGGGTTTGGGGCAGGACTGGACTTTGTGGGTGAATAGGCAAAAGGATGATATAGCTTCACTTGGAAAACATAGCATATACAGGACAAAGCACCCAAGACACAGAAGACGCCTCCCCCGGTCTGAGCTGAGTCTTCCCTATCCTACCTTATCCTACCTGCACTATACTACACTGTACTGTACAACACTACACTGCACTGCACTGCACTACACTGCACTGCACTGCACTGCAATGCAGTCTACAATACTACAATACACAGTTTACACTGTAATATACTATAATGCACTATATATACTTTACTGCACTATACTATACTGCACTGTAGTATATGATACGACACTCTACTCTTTACACCATACTGTACTGTGCTATAATACACTATACTATACTAGACTAGACTGTATTATACTATACTATGCTGCACTGCACTGTACTATACTATACTGCCATGTACTATACAATACTATGCTATACTGCTTACACTACACAGTACTATTCTATAATGCACTATACAATACTGTACTATACTATACCATACTGCAATGTATATACAATACTACACTATACTACACTGCACTGTACTGTACTATAATACATTT